>BSBK01002314.1:515000-732500 GCA_027943335.1 Chamaecyparis obtusa
TGTCACACAATGTCATAGTCCGCAACATTCAGTTCCTACCGAGCTTAGTCGGTCTGCTTGGCAGTAAAATTAGTGCTTACCGAGTTCACTCGGCTATCAAAGAAAAATCAGTGTCTACTGAATTCACTCGGTTATCAAAGAAAATTCAGTGTTTACCGAGTTCAGTCGGTTGTCAAAGAAAAGTTAGCATCTACCGAGTTCAGTCGGTTATCGAAGAAAAAGGATTATCTGTGTTTACTGAGTTCCCTCGGTCTCCAAAAGATTGTAGAAAGTTATGGTCACCGAGCACTATTGGCCCTTGAAGGATCTTTGCAAATAAAGTTTTCTTAATTTAGCCAACTGTTATACTAAGTAATGCCGATTTGACAAATCTAAATTCATATAAATAAAAGGTCAAATGTGAAAAACAAACAAGAATTACAGCAGAAGATATATAGAAGAAAGACAGGAAAGGTGTGTGCGAAATTATGAAGGATGACCAGATATCCTTGAGGAGCAGCAGAGATATATTCGATCAGGAAGGATCACACTTATACAGAATAGAGATCTGTAATCAGCAAGGCAGTTGCATTATTATACAGGTCATTTTCATTGTTACCTTTTTATCATTGTAACAGTGAATTCTAAATCTCTTAACCGAGTTGGTTTAACAACCATATTGTAAATCCTCTAACAAGGTGACAATTCCATTGAATTTTTTTCAAGACCTCTTACCAGGCCACTCCTAGTAGGGTGATTAAATCCTCTAACAAGGTCACACCTAACAGTGTGTTTTGTAACCTTTTACCGGGTTGGCTTCTAACCGGGCATCACTTCAGAAAAGTGAAAATCAGTATCTAGATACATTGGTGGTTTTTCCCATATTGGGTTTCCATGTTAAATCTCGTGTCTCTTGTGTTCTTACTAGTTATCTTAATCATATACAAGTGCTGATGAATATCTAAAAGATAATTTTACTAATACTTTCTGCATCTACAAAGTTACTACAATCTATTTACCGACTGTTTAACAGATAATATTCATTAAGATATCCTAAGGGATCTAGAAAGAAATAATTGTGAAGTGTTTTATGGTTGACTGATTCACCCCCCCTCTCAGTCACTTCATCCATATTCCATCAATTGGTATCAGAGCTTTTGGTGCTTGCAGGAAGGGTTTCAAGGACCTAAGCTAAAGATCAGGATGTCTTACAAGAGAGAAATTCCAAAGCTCAATAGAGATAACTTTTTAGCGTGGCAAGGTCTCATGAGACTTCATCTGGCTTCCATTGGTGATTCAAGATGCAAATACATTGATGAAGAATACACGGTTCCTACTGGCGCATTAAATGTTGAAGACATTGCAGAGAAAAAGAATCATAACACCATGATGATAGACATTGCATCAGCTCTCAGCTATGAAGAATTTGATGATATTAAAGAATGTACTACTGCATATGAAATGTGGATCACACTGAAGAAAATATATGGTGGTGATGCAAATGTGAAAAGAGCCAAAGCAGAAAGCCTAAGAGGACAGTTTGACAAGATGAATATGAAAGAAGATGAAAACATTGCAAAATATGTTGAAAGGATCAAAGCAAGTGTTAGTGCAATTAGAGCTTCTGGAGGAACAATCTCTGATGAAACTGTTATAAGCAAGGTACTCAGAACATTACTCCCTATCTATGCAATAAGAGTATCAGCTATTCAAGAAAGAAGATGTGAAACAAACCACAATATAACTTTGGATGCTTTAGTTGGAAGATTGATAGCCTTTGAATTAGACAACTATGACAACTATGTTCCAATTTCCAAAAATATTGAGTCAGCATTTGAAGCCAAGGTTTCACTAAAGAAGAACAAGAAAATAAAAGAAGTTTAGTCAGAAAGTGAAGAAGTATTAGAAGAAAGTTTTGATAGTGATCTTGAAATTGTAGAAGCATTACTTGCAAAGAAGTACTCTAAAGGGAAAGGTAAATATAAAGGTAAAACTCCTTTAATCTATTTTTCATGTGAAGAAATTGGACATATTATAGCTAGGTGCCCAAAAAAGTAGGCCAAGGAAGAGAAGAGAGGTCACAAGTACTATGGCAAAAAGAATTTCAAATCATTCAAGGATAAAGGTAAGAAAACATGTTTTATGGCTAAAGATTCTGATGATAGTGAAGAAGAAATTGTCTTTATTGCTATAAAAGATGAATCTGATGATGATGAAGATAAGATGGCACTTATTTCTCATATAAGCAAAGATGATATATGGATAATAGACAGTGGATGTTCACACCACATGACTGGTGACAAGACAAAATTTGAATACCTAGAAGAATGTGATAGTGGCAATGTAAGATTTGGAAGCAATGAACCTTGTTGTATAAAAGGAAAAGGAAGAATCTCATTAACCAAAGAACTCATATGTGATAATGCTTATTGGGTTGAAGGACTAAAACATAATCTTCTAAGTGTAGCACAGCTAATCAACACTGGTTTCAAGGTTGAATTCATGAATAGTCAAGCAAGACTGCTAGATGAAAAAGGAAAACTCATTGGATCAAGCAAACAAACAAAAGGTAACTTATTTTATCTTGATCTCAGTGAATATTCATGTTTTATTGCTCAAATTGAAGAAAGTTGGCTATGGCACAAAAGGTTATGTCATGTGAATTTTGATAACATGATGAAAATAAGCAAATTCAAGAAGGTAAGAGGCATTCCTACTTTGAAGAAACCTGATACTGGTCTATGTAAGAATTGTCAGATTGGCAAAATGAGTAAAACTAGTTTTAAGAGTAAGAACTATCAGTCTAAAGAGATTTTGGAAATTGTGCATACTGATTTATGTGGACCTATTGGAATAGAAAGATATACTAGAGATAAATTCTTTATTCTTTTCGTTGATGATTATTCTAGAATGATGACTGTTATGTATTTGAGAGAAAAGTCAGAAGCATTTGAAAAGTTCAAATGGTACTTGGCAAGAGTGGAAAAGGAAACAGGGAAAAGATTGAAATGCTTAAGATCAGACAGAGGTGGTGAATTCATCTCCCATGATTTTAACAACTTTTGCATTGAAAGAGGAATCAAAAGACAGGTATTAGCTCCTAGAACTCCTGAGCAGAATGGAATAGCAGAAAGAAGAAACAGATCTATTATGGATTGTGCAAGGACTTTAATGATAGAAAAGAACATCGCCATAAAGTACTAGAAGGAAGCTATCAGCACTGTAGTTCATACCTTGAACCAAGTACAATTGAAGAAAGACACATTCAAAACTCCTTATGAGTTATGGTATGGCTATAAACCCAATCTAAGTTACATGAAAGTATTTGGTAGCAAGTGTTATATCTTAAAAGAATCCAGAAGAAATAAATTTGATGTGAAAAGTGATGAAGGAATATTCCTAGGATATTCTAGCAAAAGCAAGGCATACAAATGTCTGAATTTGTCTACTCACAAAGTCATAGAAAGTATACATGTAAAATTTGATGAGTTTGCAGAAAAGACTGAAGAAGAAAGCAAAAGGGAACCTGAAAACTATAGGAGATTCATTTACATTGAACCTGAAACACTGCCAGACACAACTATCAATGAGGAAACTATATCTACCGAGCCTAGCACAGTAACCGAGTCACAGGAAGAAGTTCAAACAGAGTCACAGGAAGAAGTTCAAACTGAGTCACAGGAAGAAATCCAGACCAAGTCTCAGCCTAAAGTTACCGAGCAAATATCTACTGAGCCCGAGCAACCTGAAGAAGAGATCCTAGAAGACAACAACATGACTGATTCAAAAAGCAAGGAACCTATACTAGCCAAATATGTCAGAAGGCATCATACACCAGATCAAATCATTGGAAACAAATCAGATGGTACTATGACAAGAAGCAAGCTAAAAGGTACATGTCTGCTTACTGATTTTGAACCTAGAAATATCAAAGATGCATTGAAAAATGAAAGTTGGATTGAAGCAATGAATGAAGAATTAGAACAAATACAAAAGAACAAAACATGGACTCTTGTACCTAGACCTAAAGATAAGAATGTAATTGGAACAAAATGGGTATTCAGGAATAAGCTGAATGAAGACGGTCAAGTATCTAGAAACAAAGCTAGATTGGTATGTAAAGGTTATTCTCAAGAAGAAGGTATAGATTATGGTGAAACTTTTTCTCCTGTTGCAAGATTAGAAGGTGTAAGAACTCTACTTGCTTATGCAGCACATAAAGGATTTAAGGTATATCAGATGGATATAAAATCTGCATTTCTCAATGGAATTCTTGATGAAGAAGTCTACATTGAACAACCTGAAGGTTTTGTTGATCCAGATAAAAAGGACATGGTCTGCAAGTTACACAAAGCATTGTATGGTTTGAAACAAGCTCCTAGAGCATGGTATGAAAGACTCCATAACTATCTAATTCAGATTAATTTCAAAAGAGCCAATGATAACAGCAATCTGTATATTAAAGAAGGACCAGATGACAAAATTGTATTGGCAGAAATATTTGTAGATGATACTATATTTACAGGGAATGATGATCAGTGCAAAGAATTTTCAGAGTAAATGAACAAAGAATTTGAAATGTCTATGTTTGGTTTAATAAAATTCTTTGTTGGTCTTCAAATTTAGCAAAGCAAGAATGGTATATACATTACTCAATCTAAATACATTAAGGAAATACTTAAGAAGTTTGGTATGGAAGATTCAAAACCAGTTGGTACACCCATGTGTACTGGACTGAAACTTACCAAAAATGATGATTCAAAAGAAGTAGATCAGACCTTATACCGATCTATGATTGGAAAATTGCAGTATGTAGTACATCCAAGACCTGATATTGCCTTAGCAGTCGGTATAGTAGCAAGATTCTCAGCAAACCTAAGGAAAATCATATGATGGCAATCAAAAGAATCTTAAGGTACTTAAGAGGAACTGAAGAATATGGCTTGTGGTATAAATTTGGAGGCAATCTAGACTTAAAAGTGTTTACTGATGCTGATTGGGCAGGGAACATTGATGACAAAAAAAGTACAAGTGGTGGAGCATTTTTTCTTGGAAAAAGACTGGTATCCTGGACTAGTAAAAAGCAAAATTGCACATCTCAATCCACAGCTGAAGTAGAATATGTTGCTGCTATAGTAAATTGTTCAAATATTGTTTGGTTTAAATAGTTATTACAAGGTATGAAGGTTGAGATCAAAGAACCAGTTGTTATATTTTGTGACAATACTAGTGCAATAAACATTTCGAAGAATCCAGTGATGCATTCCAAAACCAAGAACATTGTTATTAAATATCACTTTGTCAAAGAATTGGTGTAGGACAAGGAAATTAGAATAGAATATATTCATACAAAAGAGCAGATTGTAGACATTTTCACCAAACCATTACCCAAGGATGCATTTGTGTATCTAAGAGGTAAGCTAGGGGTCATTCCCCTATCCGAGGCTCACTAAATACAGTTTTAGTGATGCATCAACCAGAAAATGATTGAAAATCAACATGTTGATGCAGCATATTCAAGGAATCATTGCATATGAATCAGTACTTGAGGTACATTAGTTTACACCTGTAATATGTGAATTGTCTTTGGCATGTGTTGTCAAAGAGGGAGTGTTTGCTATGTCTTTGCTATTACTTCAAGAAATTTTCAAGAAATTTTCAATAGTCAAAAGGAAGAGTTTTTAAGAAAAAGGAAGTTTGCTGACAGAGGGAGATTTGAATCTGAACCGAGCTAATTCTTTCAAATTTCTTATGCTATGACATATTATGTTGCCATCAATGCCAAAGAGGGAGATTGTTGGAAACAATTGTCTGAAGAAAATTGCTACTCAAATTATGTATTGTCTTTGATGTCACACAATGTCATAGTCTGCAACATTCAGTTCCTACTGAGCTCAGTCGGTCTGCCTGGCAGTAAAATTAGTACTTACCAAGTTCACTCGGCTATCAAAGAAAAATTAGTGTCTACCGAGTTCACTCGGTTATCAAAGAAAATTCAATGTTTATCTAGTTCAGTCGGTTGTCAAAGAAAAGTTAGCATCTACCGAGTTCAGTCAGTTATCGAAGAAAAAGGATTATCAGTGTTTACTGAGTTCCCTCAGTCGCCAAAAGATTGTAGAAAGTTATGGTCATCGAGCACTATCGGCCCTTGAAGGATCTTTGTAAATAAAGTTTGCTTCATTCAGCCGACTGTTATACTAAGTAATGCGGATTTGACAAATCTAAATTCATATAAATAAAAGGTCAAATGTGAAAAACAAACAAGAATTACAGCAGAAGATATATAGAAGAAAGACAGGAAAGGTGTGTGCGAAATTGTGAAGGATGACCAGATATCCTTGAGGAGTAGGAGAGATATATTTGATCAGGAAGGATCACACTAATACAAAATAGAGATCTGTAATCAGCAAGGCAGTTGCATTATTATACAGGTCATTTTCATTGTTACCTTTTTATCATTGTAACAGTGAATTCTAAATCTCTTAACCGAGTTGGTTTAACAACCATATTGTAAATCCTCTAACAAGGTGACAATTCCATTGAATTGTTTTCAAGACCTCTTACCAGGCCACTCCTAGCAGGGTGATTAAATCCTCTAACAAGGTCACACCTAACATTGTGTTTTGTAACCTTTTACCGGGTTGGCTTCTAACCGGGCATCACTTCAGAAAAGTGAAAATCAGTATCTAGATACATTGGTGGTTTTTCCCATATTGGGTTTCCATGTTAAATCTTGTGTCTCTTGTGTTCTTACTAGTTATCTTAATCATATACAAGTGCCGATGAATATCTAAAAGATAATTTTACTAATACTTTCTGCATCTACAAAGTTACTGCAATCTATTTACCGAGTGTTTAACAGATAATATTCATTAAGATATCCTAAGGGATCTGGAAAGAAATAATTGTGAAGTGTTTTATGGTTGACTGATTCACCCCCCCTCTCAGTCACTTCATCCATATTCCATCACCTTATCCTATCTATTAGGTAGCCACGATAAGGAGGGGGCATATATAGGGTCTTCTTTATACTATAGTTACATTTTACAACATGCTAAATCCTTAGAAGGTAACAAACATAAGTTGCTAAATCATGAAGAAGACACACATTTTCAATTTCAAACATGCTAAATCCTCAGAAGGTAACACACATAAGTTTCTAAATCTTGAAGAGACACGCATTTTCATTTTTATTTTTGCTAAATCCTCAGAAGGTAACACACATAAGTTGCTAAATCTTGAATAAGACAATCATTTTCAATTTCAAACATGATAAATCATCAGAAGGTAATGCACATAAGTTGCTAAATCTTAAAGAGACACACATGTTATATTCCATAGTGATACAAGAATGTGGATCTATGGGTATTCCAAACACTGTCAGAAGATGTATTAAAACTACAAAGCACAGTTTATGGGTGAACTATCAGGTTTAGCTTCCTATTGGGCTCTCCCTCCTTGGTGATTCATGGTAAGGTGGGCATCTTACTGGGCGAGGTAATAACACCCTCTTCTCTCTTTTTTTTCTAGTGATGCCTCTCTTATTATAATCTTGGGGTTGACAAAGACTTGAGTCCCTGAGCGCTTCAAGATTTCTTTGTCCCTTTGATTTCAATAAGATTTTCTTTTTCTTTGTGATCTCCTTAACCAAGGGTTTGCATTGAGTCCATACTCTTGCTAAAGTGGGGGCTAAATGTATCATCATAAAATGGAAGAAATTTCATTTTGGACTACTTTAACCCTCTGAGTAAGTGGTTTGAGGTCATGTCAAATGCCTTGAATGGGTCTTTGACTTGGATCTGGTTTTTTCCCCTATCCTGCTCTATTTTCCACTTCTTTCCTACCTATTTCTAGTATCTTGCTCTGAGATTTTGAGGTTCTTGACCTCAGGGTCAAGGTCAACCTTCTAGGTCAAGATTGACCTTTTGGGTCAAGATCGACCTTGACCTTGACCTAGGGTCTAAATTTCAAATTCCAAATATTTTTGGATGTCAGGGTTTGGAAAGAATTTTTTCCCACTTCTGGGTAGGCTGGTTCAGGCTTCGAAGTGGTGAATCTTAAAAGAAATTTAATATAGGTCCACTTCTAAGGGTATGAGCCTAATTGGAATTTATTTCTCATATGTTGACCTCTCTAGAAGTTGGTGTCCTAGACTAGTATATAAGGAATCCTTCTCCTCTCATTTGAGAAGAGAAAGAAAAAGGAGGATCATCTATGCATAAGCTATCAAAGTGAGCATTCAAGCATTCAAGAATTCAAGTATTTAAGCATCCAAGATTTAATTCATCAAGGAGATCCATTGGTCACCATAGAAGGATTCAAGTTCTATGGAGCCCTCTTGTTGAGGATTTCTCTATTCATATCCATTCAAGCTTCTTCCTATTCTAAGCTCCATTCAAGATTGTTGTTGAAGATATAAATACAATTGATTTGAGAAATCCTACATCCTACATACTACAATTATAAATCCATTTGGAGCATCCATACTTGTGGATTCAAGGATTTGAATCCTCCACAAGGGTTCCAACATAAGCAAGGTGAATTGTTCTATTTACTTTGTTTATTACTGCAATTTCAATTCTATTTCAAGGTTAATTACATAACTGGGGTTTGACCAAGGTAAACCCCTCATCCAAAAAACAAAACCATTTTTGTTGCAGGTGCAAGTACAGAATAGTAAATTACAAAGCAAATTCAAATACCCTTTTTGGTAAACTTTCAAGATCCGCGAATAGAATTTCCGTTAGAGCAGTAGAGGTCAAGGTCGACATAAAGGGGCATGATTGCACCCGCATATCTAGGTCAAGGTTGACATGGCTTAGGAAAGAAACATATTTCTAGGTTTTCTTTGTCTCTATGTTTGTGTTCCAGATCCAGTTGTAGAATTTGCAGAAACTGAGTACATACACCAGAAAAAAGCAATTTCTAGATCTACTACATTTCAAGATAAGTGTTTCATTTTATCCTAATATTTTTGATTTATTATTTTAATTTATAATTAATAAATTAGACCCCCTTTCCCTCTTTATCCATAACCAATTGATTCCTTTTTTCATTGATCATCTCCTTTCGGTTAATAAATTGGTATCTCCTTGTCTTGGATTAGGAGGTAATATATATCTACACTATTTTCAACACACCCAACCCACAAACATAATAAAAAACAACACACACATAGATATAAAAATATATACACCACACACAGACGTGTGCGTGCATGTGCACACACACACACACACACACACACATTTATATCTTACAGTAATGATGTTGGACATTTAAAGAACACTCCTACGTGATCCACATAGAAATGATTGAGTACTTGAGTGGTGCATTATGTCTAGAGTTGGTTTCTAGGTTTTCCATGGCTACCTAGCCAACAAGGATTTCTATATTTCTTATTTAATCTTCCTAATTGTAATGGTGGGTGTGGTAAGGTTTTCATTGAGTGGTTTAATGTCATTGACATATTTTGGAATGACTAATTATTGCTACATGTTGTACTATTATTGACTTTGGAAGATGTGCTCCAAGTGTGTGATGTTTGAGATCACTTTTGATATTCTTATATGATGATTTATATCCTATCTTGGATTGGATTGATTTAACTATAGTTATGTATCGGTGAATGACTTGTTGGAATCGCCCTTTGTCTGGTTTTCTAATTAGTTTAATTAATTTTTAGTGATGACTAGGGTGATGTAAATATAAAATAAAATTAGTTGCAATGTGTGGAATGAGTGTGAGATGTGGAAAATGTGAGTTTGAGGAAGATATAATTTATGGTATAAGTTCTATAGTTGAATAAATAATGCTTACTCGAGACATCATGTCAAAGAATTTAAAATTTAAGGAGGTTTTTGGAAGTAATATGCTGATGGCTTATTCATTGTAATACTTTTCATATATCCCATGTTGAGATAGTGATTCTACTCTATAGGTTTTTCTTGTATCATGCCCTATAGAAGTGATCTTTATTCTTTAAGTCCTTCATATATTTCCCTAAGACAATGAGTCTTGGCTACAAGTTTGGCAATGAGCCTATTGTAATAATTTTCACATATTGCAAGATATTCTCATTGTCTTTTTTTCCCTCATTGGGTTTTATGTGAAAATATCATGTTATATTGTGTATTTGCATTGATTTTTTATCTTTCATTTCTCTTGATTAAATTTGCATCATGTTTCATTCTTTGGTATTAAAATAAAAGTTTAATATTGTTAGATTGATTAAACCCCCCCAAAACTCTTAATTTATACGTGTGTTTAACACATCTTTCACTATAATTCTTGATAATAAGCCTAAAAATTATTATCCTTTGCAAAGATTATGATCCCAAAAATTAGATGATACATTGGTAGCTCTTAGTGGATCACATTTTCCCAATTGCAAGATGAATTGCTAGTATAATGGAACTTGTGGTGGGAACTACAATGCCCATATGGTTAATATTATATGTCATTGAAAACCTACAAGAAAGAAAAAAAATGATTAAAATAATACATATTTGGGTTATGAAATATTTCTCACATAATCCAATATTGTCTTGCCTCAAGACACATGTAATATTGACCTACATAGGAAGAAAATTTAGTAAGAAAATATTGTTTACACAATGTCCAACTAGAGGTATTTTTTATAAAAATTTATAGTTGTGTTACCAAATTAAGAATTGAAAAAACAACATGATAGGTGTTGGATGATTCCTTTTCTCATATAACACATTTGGGAACAAGTTCTTGGACGGTTGAGTTGGTAATAACTTCCCAAAGAGGTCTAAAATGATTGATCTCAACATCAATTTCTAAGACACTATGTCTAGAAGCTATTACAAAGGAAACACTACTCTATGGTAGGTGAAACAAGAAAAAAAGTGTCACAATGATTACAAAAAATAAATACATTTAATTAACTATATAATAGCTATAACAAGACCAAGAAATATTAAATATTAGAACTGAAAATAAACTTCAATTGCAAAACTCGTACAAATTCACTTATAATCGAATTATATCTTATTTTGACATTTTCTTAAAATAAAATATAACAATCATTGTTTCTATATTATTATAAAAAATAATTTAAATGATCTTTTTTCTCATCTTACAATGGTTATAGGAACACCATACATTAAAATAATATTACAAATAAAATCAATCAATTTATTTTAAAATTGATATAATATATTAAATAAGTTCATATTATTATGTATATTTTTAATACTTATGTATTTATTGATGTCAAACCTCTGCTAGCTTATGACTGCAAGACCAAGTTTATTACATGTAGTGTGGCATTGACATTTTGTGTCAACCCTTTGTTATTGATATTGTAGTTTTAATTCTAAGAATTGTGATGGCGCCATTGATGATTGTGATGCCAACCCTTTGCTAATATGGTTGTGAATATTTGGAGATTTTTTTTAAGGTAGGTTGTCTATCAGATGTGATTTTTCTCTAACATTGGCATGTTGAAAAGGGTAAAATCTTATTTAGGTGATTTATGGCTAATGGTGATAGATGAGAGATGGTATTCTCTATTAAGGATGTCCACCTACTTGATGTTGATGTCTACACCATGTTATGTTGCTACTCCTAATAAAGTATTTCTAGTTTTGGTAAAGATGTTGCATTAGTATTGTTGATTCAATTAGATTGGATGTTAACCCCTCTATATGTTGATAATGACATGTATTGGTGATCAAAGTTGAATTGAGAAATATTGTGCAATGATAATATCATATCAAGATGAGGATTAGAAGCATGAAATTTGTATGAATTATTTTATGACAGTACTGACTATTTTCATATCTCTCTTTTTTCTCCTAGATGAGCAATTGTTGGTACATAGATGTTTTTCTAATTGGAGATTGTTGAAGAATTTTTCTGTATATAAGTGCTCAAGTAGTTTATTGGAAGAATGCTTTGAATTCCTCTACATTTGATAGTATGGTGTTATGATTTGGAATTTTTTTTTATATGTATTACATTAGTTTCACTCTTGCCTATTCAGGTTCCTATCAATGACAAAGATATCTCTCTAGTATATGCAATGTGTTGGTAGTTTGGGTGTTTCTTGGGATAGGTCTAGGAAATGCTCCACATTTCTCTATATTGTTGTTTACATTTTTATGTCTTGGAGGGAATTTTTATAACATTTTTGAAATCTATCAGTTCAATTTATGTGTACCACTTTTTTTGAATCTAACTTTGACATTGAAATTGTAAGAATTTTCCTAAGGTAAATAATGAAAATGCCAAGATCTAGAAGCTTAATAGATAGCACAAGAGAGATAAATATGATATGATCAATGGTTAAATAATCAAATAGAATAATATATTTAATGATTACATACAATGTAGGAATGCCTCAATATATAGGAAATGTGATAAGACTACATGATAAGGAGATGATAAGATATCAACCACACTAGGTGGAATCACATGTCCACCAAAGGTGGATCATCCTCCATTGTACAAAAAAGTATGTGCAACATGTGCAACAATGAGAGGATGATAATGTGATAAGAGAACTAAAGGTGGATCTCAAACACAAAGAGGTATGAGATGAAAACTATCACCAACTAATTTAGAAATTCTCCTAACCATGTGCTAAAATGAAATGCAAACTCCTAGGTGTCACAATGACAAGTAATATAAAAATGAATTATCCTAAGTAAACTTAAGTAAAGTGTAATTAGTAAATAAATAATTACACCAACACCCCACCTTAAGTGCAACTTAGGGGAATGTACTTAAGTTCACAATGCAAGATGGGTCCCATCTACTAGGCCATGTTAGGTACCCATGTACATGTTGGAAATATTCAAGACTAGCTAGGTTACTGAGAGGGGAGGGTTGAATCAGTAACTTCAAAATTTTTACTAATTTTAGATCTCAACCATATTTTGAATGACATTAGATTGATAAGCTAACTATATGCATGAGTAATAGAAAGAATAAAACATTCATAACACTTTGAACACAGAGATTTTGTGACCCAGAAACCTTCCAAATAGAAAGTAAAACTGGGGTGGGGATGAAACCCACTAAACTTCAATACTGCAGTATAAAGTTTGCCGGTTAAGGCTTACAATGATCACTTCTGACGATCTACCCTATTAGGAGCAATAAGGACTGCTAGGTGCACCTTGTTAGAGGATTTACAAACATACAAAGAAGTATGCACTCGGTTAAGAGATTTTTGCAAACACTGTTAAGTCTACCCGGTTAAAGGATTTGGGGCTGATTCACCTGTTAGGATGAAACAGTAGATCTCTTACTTGCAACTGTTCTTGGTGATTGAGATTCTCTGATGTACTGATCACCTTTTGTGATAGATATGTCTTTGCTACTTCTTATACTATTGTATCCCTTTGTAATTCGCTTATCTATGCCTTTCTTCTCTTTTTCACTTCTTACTTTTTCACACTTTTGGATAGGATACAAAACATTGTTTATATATCAATCAAAATAATTACAAAACAATATCAAAGTCAACTCTAAACAAGTGAACACAAGTATTACTGAGTTGGCCAAAATATAGTGACTCGATTACTGCAAACTAACTCGGTGACTTTCTGATACTCGGCATCCACTGCGTTACTCATCATCATCATGCACTCAGTAGAAGTGGAGGCCTGGTCCATACTAACCACTTGGTTGTAGTTTTGAACTCGGTATATACTAGAGACTCGGTAGATATAGTGTCACTCGGTAGAGACTGAATTCCCTGTTTACTATGTTGGCACTCGGTAAACACTGCTCATCTCATCACTCGGTGAAGATAACTCGGTAAGCACTGTTCTACTCGGTAAACACTATTCTTCTCGGTAAACACTATTCTACTTGGTAAACATTATTCTTCTCGGTAAACACTATTCTGCTCGGTAAACATGTAGAGTCTAAATAAGTGTAGTCACTAATGACAATCATACTTAATGCCAACAATCTCCCCCTTTGGCACTAGTGACAAAAACACTTAATGCCCAAAAAATCATGCTGACTCTGTCTCTCTTCTTTTTATACTATTGTATATACATTTCATGTCTCCCCATATAGTATATATACAAATATCTTATATCTCCTCATACTCATATTTCCTATTTATATTTTCTCCCCCTTTCATATCTCATATATCTTATATACGTTCTCCCCCTTTTTGACAATAATGCCAAAGGTGTATATACAAATATTTTATATGGAGATGCCAAAATGTGAGAGAAAATTAGAGTGTACCTTACTTATTAATGCTAGAGTTCTATCCCAATTCTCTTGCAGAATCTTCCATGTATGGAGTGCAACTTGGACTTCTGCACAGAGTTCAATCATGTGATCTGTAATTGAAAATTGATTGTCATGGATCAATGTTTTTGAGTATGCAATATGTTTTTGCATTGTATCCATGATGGGAAGGATCATGTTCTGAATATCTATTAATGTTGATATGATCCTTGCATCTTCTCTCAATAATTCTGACTGCTTATTAGATAGGAATTTGACTGTCATATGATGTGTAGAGCTTGAACTAGGTTCAAGTTGCAATTTTTGTGCACTGATCTTCAGATCTTCATCAATATTATTTATTGTCTTTGATCTCCTTTGAGAACTCAACAACATTATAGATTTTGACAAAAAGAGATGTTACCTTGGAATGGGAGGACTCAATGCTAGTCAAGACTGAAGATAACCCTGCCTGATTGATAGTTATTTGCTGAGCAATGTGCTCAAGCACTTCATTATCAAACTTCTTCTCAGCCTTCTCAAGCAACTTGTCTATTCCAGAGGAATCATCATTGAACTTGTTAACTGCTTCTGCCAATTGCAACAAAATGTGTTGAGAGGAATCAACTTCAACACCTATAGCTTCTGTCAAAATGTTCTTGGCATCCTCAATGATTTTATATTCCTTGTCTCTTTCTTCTTTTAGTTTCTTCTGCTTTTCTTTCTTCTGGAGGAGTTCACCAACTGTTTGCATTTGATCTGCAATGAGGTTTGCAAAATCTAATTGGGGAATTTCTATCTCCTCATCTAGATCTATACCTTCTACTACACTCTTGCTCAAAAATTTTGTACTCGGTTGAGTCTTTATACTTATTGCCTTTGTAGTAGAAATTATTGTAGACACAGTAGGACTTGTAGTGAAAATTGATAAACTTCTGACTGATGTTATGCTAATTGGAATACTTGATAAATCAAAAACTGAAGTATTTACAACTGTAGAATCTGAAGTACTTAGTGCTGAAAAACTCAAAATTGAAGAAGGTACAAAAGATTGCAACTCGGTGGAAGGAGGCTAAAGCTCAGTAGATGAAGTGGTAGCCACTTTTGTTGTTGATACATTGAGCTGTGCTAGTGATGATTGGACATTTGATGTATCTGAGGGATTTGTCACAATCACACTTGAAGTTTTCTCTGGGCTAGATGTAACAATTTTTACTGGAGGGTGGGGAAGTTAGGCAATTACCTCTGCAGCTATCTAAACTAGATCATCTTCTTCAACATTCTTCTCAGCTTCCTCGGTAGCTTCTTTTCCTGCTTCTTCTATCTCAACATTATCAATTTGAACTATTTCTTCATCTTCTTCATCACTGTCATTTTCAATATCTTTAATTATCATAGTTTCAGTACTTGGTTTGTGAAGATGATAAGTGTTTTTCCAAGTAGATTCTACACTCTTCACAACCGACTCTATATCCTTGATCAAAATTAAGCAACTATTGAATTTTAGTGTCATCTTGGACTCATTATCTATCAATGCCTTATTTATTTCAGCATTTTTCAAACTTGGCATCAATTGCCTTAAGGTTTGAGCATAGATGTCCTTGATAGTTTGCCTTGCATTGGACCATCTCATCTTGATTGGGTTTAATAAAGCTCCTGGGATTTGAGAAGCTAATTCTTCAGGTGAGTATTTCCATCTTCCCATTTTCTCAATAACAACATCTTCAATTTCCTGCTGCTCTACTTCTGACCTTGTTTCATATTTGAGAGATTTGAAATTTGCAATTCTAGATCCTTCTCTCAAATCCTTAATCTTTTTCTTTAAGAGAGGGAGGAGTCCTTTTGAGTACTATGTCATCCTTGACTTTTCCTACCTTGTCCCTTGATCTTTTCCTTGTGAATATTGCAATGGGTTGCTCGGGATCCTTGGTGATAGTTACCTTTCCTTTCTTCTTTACAAGCACTTGTTCTTCTTTACTCTCATCCTTTTCTTCTTCTCCTACAATATCCTCTCCTTTGTCCTTGGTTAACATTAGAGGTGTACTAGATTGCATCTTGGCCATCCTCTTTCTGCCTTTGTTAACCGCCTGTGGAAGCTTTATGCTTAGCTCAATTCTTACCTTAGCTTCATCATATGTTCCAAAGTATGGAGCCTTTGGATCAATAGGTTGATTTACTAGGGCTTCAATTATATCCTTTGTCTCATCAATGTTTATCTCATAAGGAAGAGGTTTTACCCATACAATCCTGGGCCTTATTGCCTGAATATATACTCTATCACAATCAACCATAAAACAAACATGATCTTTATAATCTTCCACCAACTTTAGTGGAATCCAAAATCTGTTATTCATCTTCTCCTTAAAGGATTTAAAATAATTATCCATTATGATTGTAAAATTCTCACCCATTTCTGCAATATACTCATTTATCTGATAAAGAATAGGCACATCCTTTCTCCATTTTACCGTGCCTTTAGATGGGAAAAACTTTTGAGCATAGAAAAATAAACAAACCAACAGCAAGCCAAACTTACATGGATTTTTCTTTGAGGTTTTGATGCTCTCCATATTCTTGTTGAATTGTTTCAACAATATATCTGCTAGGTCAAATGACAGATTTTTCTTCACAATTTTATAGGCTAGGTCAACTACTTCACACAGAACACTATTATGCTGACTTGAACTGTATATCTTGTGAGCTATTACATATGTGCCAAATTTTAGTTCTACATCGGTAATGCTATTTACTTTCATACCTCTATCATCCCATTCAGCTAGGGTTTTCTTTTCTAGCTCTACCCGACCTAGGGTTTTTGTAGATTTTGCCTTGGCAAGCATGGGAAGACCAGTGATTCAGTGAATCATCTTCTTTGATATTTCCATTGGTTGCTCAAGCCAAATTTTACCTTCATGCACTCGGATTAGAATATATCTTATCCATTTTATCTGGAAACTCTGAGGTAAGTGGGTGATATGTGTTAAACCCTTATCTTCCAAATGTTTATGTTTCAGTTTGAGAAAACCATCAACACATAGTTCATCATGAAAAACATCTATCTCTAGGGTTCTAAGTTCTTGAATTGTACCTTAAAATGACTGTGAATGTCATTTACAAGAAGTACCTTTGGAGGAATTTGAGACTGAGCTCCACTCAGATCTAGGGTTTCTACAATCGTGGGCACGAGTTTGAAATTTGATGCTTTCCATTCTCCATGAACTAACATTTCTGAACCTTTCTTTACTTTGGTGCTGGATGATGCCATGGTAGATCTTCAAAAAATTTCTACTGCAAAATTTGCTTTGAATCACCTGATCGCACTTAAAAAAATAATTTTTGCTCAATATGCTAATATCTGTGGTGAAGAATGAATTGATTTCATGCTTTTTGTTAAAAAACTTTGTCATTAATGCTCCGTAGGAATTAGCGTATAGAATTCGACAGACTGTCATCCACTAAGCATTAATTGCTCGATGAAGATTCTGCAACTTGAGGAACATACTGCTCTGACCTTACTTAGTAATTGAATGAAATTACGTTACTCCTGACCTTGCTCGGTTGAAACTGATACCGACCTTCCTGCGTTTCTCCTGTATCTTGCATTTGGATTTGGATCTTTCTTCCTTTCAATTCAGGAACTGTTTGGAATATGTCTATGAGGATACAGCTCCAGTTCTTTCTTGGAGACTTAGTTAGAATTAATAGAGCCACTCTCTTAATGAGTGACTTCATTACTTGGATTGGTTTGCTCAGTAGGTTTAGGAATCCACTGTTGTCTCATCTACTTCCTGATGCTAACTACTTTTTCTTTCTTTTCATCTTCGACTTTGCCTAGATTCATGCAATTTTTAGCTATGTGACCAAGCTTAGTGCATTTGTAACATCTTATGGTAGTATCCCTTTTTCTCAAGTGATTCCTTACACAATTCATGCCAATGTGTCCATATTCTCCATAGTAATGACATCTACACCAAGTGTTGTAATCCCAACCAAACATTGCTTTCATAATTTGTTCTATCGGATTGGGTGTTTTAGTTCTGCATTCTAATACCTTGTGACCTTGTTTGTGACATTTGTGACATTTGCCTTTAAATCTTGGTTTCTCCTTGCATTCATTTGCTTTATGACCATGCTGATTGCAATTGTAGCATTTTCCATTGAATTTTGCTTTTCCATTGTTCCAACATTTGTTTGAAGTATGACCAATTTTTCCACAGTGATTATGATGAAGGGTGCTCCCCTTAATACCACAAACACATAACAGAAATAGAGAAACAACAACAATATGCAAGAACAGAAAATTGGCTTCTTATTATCTCCACAAATGTGGAATTACAAACTTTCAGAACTATAATATGAAAAGCCACATGGGCATTCCCTTACAATATTCTGTAGGACAAAGCCTCGAACTATTACCCAGATCTACTACCCAGAACTATTCTGAACTGCCTAAGACAATAATACAGCCTTCCTTATATAGGCAATTATCCACCGCCTAGGAAGGTTCCAGAATTTTAGCCAATAAGGCCGACCAAACTTAGAATTATTTTATTTTACATTTTATTACATCATAGTCAGCTCAAGATAACCTTTGAAACCCGAACATAAATTTTGAAGAAAATTATTTTTCGCCATTTCAGGTGGCCCAACTTCCGAAGACCATAAGTCATCACTAGTTGACCCGATTGGCTATTATAACCCCATTTTGGAAATGCCACGAAGTGCTCTACAGGGTTGACCCATGCAAGCGCCCGTCACTCAAATTTTCAACCTCATCCGGGGCCTCTAAAGCCTTCAAAACTGAGTTCAAAGTTTTTGTACCCTGCTGCCAATATCAAAAATCTTCAATATCTTCCAATATACACTTGATCTGGCAATGAAACTTTACTGGCAGACTTACATGACCAAAATGAACCTCCAAGAAAGAAATCAGATCATTCTGAGCACATGCAAAAATTACCAAAAATAGTAACTTTCCATAAATAGCAGCTCTGTACAAAATAGCCCTTATTAAATATAAAAACATAAATATTTTTGGGTGATGCAAGATTGCTCTTACACCCAGGATGCTCCTGCATCAGACACCCAGGGTAATTTGAGAAGTGACCCTGTCACGACTCAGGTGTGCAGAGGAAAACCAAGACGGTTAACCTCCTCCTTTGTTAGCCATGATGAATCTTCAACAGGTCATCCTTTCCACTTGACCAGATATTCTTCATATGTTCTATTCCTTGTGCTTCTACCAACACGACTGTCCAGTATGTCTTCGATCTCCTTAGTGTCTGAACTAGTTGCTGGAATACTCCACTGTGCTGCTGTGATCTCATCTTCAACACCTCTTTCATGATACTCTGTCAAATCTGAAATGTTAAACACTGGTGAAATATTCAGCTCACTAGGCAATTCTACCTCATATGCATTTCCTGAATCATGCTTCTTCAATATCTTACATGGTCCAAACTTCTTCATTTTTAGCTTGTTATATGTACCAACTGGAAACCGCTCCTTCCGTAAATGAACCATGACTTCATCACCAACCTGAAATTCCTTATACCTCCTTTTCTCATCTGCCTTAGCCTTATACCATGCGTTCATCTTGGTAATATGCTTCCTCACCTCCCCATGGATGTTCTTCAAGTGTTCTAAAAAATCCTCAGCCTCAGCACTACTTATTTCTCCTTTATCTATCTTCCTCAATTCAGATGCATTTCTTGGACTACTTCCATATACAATCTGGAATGGTGATTTGCCAGTGCTTCTATTGACAGAATTATTGTATGAAAATTATACCTATGGTAAAATTAAATCCCATCCTGTTGGCTTATCTCCAACCAAACATCTCAGTAAATTTCTCAAACTTCTATTCACCACCTCTGTCTGTCCATCAGTCTATGGATGATGTGATGAACTGAACTTCAAATCTATCTTCAACTTCTTCCACAATGTACGCCAGAAATATCCAACAAACTTAGTGTCTTGATCTGAAACTATGGTCTTTGGCAAGCCATGTAGTCCCACTACTTCTCTGAAAAACAATTCTGCTACATGAACAACATCATTAGTCTTCTTGCAGGGAATGAAATGTGCCATCTTTGAAAATCTGTCAACTACTACAAAAATTGAATCATGTCCCCGCTGAGTCCTTGGTAAACCAAGAACAAAGTCCATACTGATATCCTCCCAAGGCTTCTCTGGTATAGGTAATGGCTGATACAACCCTGTATTCTGCTTCACTCCTTTCGCCATCTGACATACTCTGCAACTCTGTACAAACTTCTTCACATCTTGCTGCAACTGTGGCCAATAATAATTCTCACCAACCAAAGCAAGGGTTTTATCACGACCAAAATGTCCAGCCAATCCTCCACTCTACTTCTCCTTGATGAGATTCTCCCTCATAAAACTTCGTGGAATGCACAACTGACTCCCTCTGAATAGCATATCATCCTGGATGATAAAATTCAGCCATTTCGTCCTGTCTAGAGTAACAGGTTCTGTACAAGCTTTCCAAGCTTCACCAAAATCAGGATCCTCTGGATACAAATTCTTGAGTTCCTTGAACCCAACCACTAAAATCTGCATTTCTGTCAGCAATAGTTGCCTTTTGCTAAGAGCATCTGCAACCCTATTAGACTTTCCACTCCTGTGTTTCAAAACAAATGTATAACTCTGCAAAAACTCAACCCATTTCAAATGCTTTTGATTCAATTTTCCTTGACTATTCAAATATTGCAAAGCTTGATGATTAGTATACAAAACAAACTCCTTAGGAAGCAGATAATGTCTCCACTTTTTTAATGTCTGAACTATAGCATAAAATTCCTGATCATAAACAGAATATTTTCTCTTGGCATCATTTAACTTCTCACTGAAATAAGCAACAGGTTTACCTTCTTGGCTCATAACAGCTCCTATTGCAGTACCACTAGCATCACAATCTACTTGAAACACCTTATTAAAATTTGGAAGTGCTAAAACAGGTTGTTCTGTAACTTTTTGTTTCAATAATTGAAAACTCTTTTCTGCTCCTTTAGTCCACTTAAACTCTTTCCTATCCCCTCTCATTGTTTCAGTCAAGGGTCCACAAATACTACTAAAATTTCTGATAAACTTTCTCTAAAAGCTAGCTAGACCATGAAAAGATCTTACCTCAGTAGCACTCTTTGGAGTAGGCCATTCAAGGATAGCATCTACCTTCTCTGGGTCCATTTTTAGACCTTCTCCTGAAATTACAAACCCCAAATACACTAACTCCTTCACAAAACTGCACTTCTTCAAATTAATCAGCAATTTCTCTTCTCTCAACTTCTCAAATACCATACGAATATGCATCATATGCTCATCCAATGTCTTACTAAAGATCAAAATATCATTTAGGTAAACAATGACAAACTTACCTAGAAATTCTTTCAGAACCTCGTTCATGAGCTGCATGAAAGTGCTCGGCGCATTGGTTAGCCCAAAAGGCATGACTAACCACTCATATAGTCCTTCCTTTGTCTTGAAGGCAGTCTTCCATTCATCTCCTTCTCTGATCCGAATCTGATGATATCCACTCTTCAGATCTATCTTTGAGAAATACACAACTCCACTCAAACAGTCCATAATATCATCCATTCGTGGCAATGGAAACCTATACTTGATTGTGATCTTGTTTATTGCCCTAGAATCTGTACACATCCTCCATTCTCCATTTTTCTTTGGTGCTAATATCGCTGGTATAGCACAGGGACTCAGACTCTCACAGATCAATCCTTTCTGTAACAGTTCATGTACTTATCTGTTCAACTCCTCACTTTCTGCAGGTGTCATTCTGTGTGCTACCTTATTCGGCAAACTCACTCCTGGGATCAAGTCCATCTGATGACTGATCTTGCTGACTGATGGTAATCCATCAGGCACATTATCGGATACAATATCCTGAAACTCATTCAACAAATCTGCAACTTCTACAGGAACATCTTCTACTTCCTCTTTACCAGCTTTTGGAATTAAAGCAAAACATACATGCTCATGCCTCATACCATCTAGGAAATTTCTTCCATCAACAAAAGTTATCCTTGCATTACCACATACTTTTTCTTCAGTCTCCTTCAATGGTTTTAGCTTATGTCGCACTCCATCCTTTGTCAGGGAATAGGTATTCGCACGACCATCATGTACAACACATCTGTCAAACTGCCACGGTCTACCTAACAACATATGACATGCATCCATAGAGATGATATCACATAGTACCTCATCTTGGTACCCGCCGATCTTGAACTTTACCAGGCACTGTTCACTGACCATGACCTTGTGGTCATCCTGCACCCAGGCAATCCGATATGGATGTGGGTGTTTCTATCTCTTGAGCTTCAACTTTGTCACCATCTCTTCTGACACCAAATTGTTAGTGCTTCCACTATCGATAATCACATCACAACATTTACCCTCACACTTGCATCTAGTGTGAAACAGGCTCCTCCTTTGCTTAGGTTCATTCTCACCACTCAACAGGACTCTTCTGTTAATCAATGTTTCTCCTCTTTCAGCATCTTCAGAATTTGATGATCTGGCATCTTCATCTATATGTGCAACTCTGGCCTGGCCTTCATTTCTCCTATCTGTTCTGCCTTGGCGCTAAGGACATTCAAATGCCCTATGACCTTCTTCTCCATAGTGAAAACATGTTCCACGGAAGCCACCTCTTCCAGATCCTTGTCCTCTTCCTCTTCCTCTCTGATCTCTATTATTCTGATCCTAGAAGCGATTGGAATTATTTCCACGCTGATTTTGACTGCTACTGGCCTCATCCTTCTTTTTCAGATCTTCATTTCGGCCACCATATGACCGTCCACTAGATCGTCCACCGTGACCTCTTCCATTTTGTTTGCTCTCAAACTTCTTGTTTAGCTTTTCCTCTACTTTTAGGGCAAACTGGTATGCCTCTTCAATACTGTTCATTCAAACTAGATTCAGCTCCTCCTGAATGCTTGGCCTTAACCCATTAAAGTATCGGGCAACTTTCTCCTTATCAGCTTCTGCATGGCCTGTTCTGATGAGAAGTCGGTAGAACTCCTCTGTATACTCCTGAACAGATCTTCTTGCTTGCTTCAAACTCTGCATTTTCTTTAGTAGATCAAGCTCATAATCAACATGAATGAACTGTCGCTTCAATTTATCCACCATCCGATCCCATCTTGTGATTTTATCTTTCCCTCTTCTATTTCGCTCCAATTGAATTTCTTGCCACCAGATCTTCGCATGACCTTTCAGTCTGCCCTTTGCAAATTTGACCCTATCAGGATCCTCAACATCTTCATACTCAAAATACTCCTCACATTCATTGATCCAGTCGATCAATTCCTCTGGTTAAGATTTCCAGAAAATGTAGGAACCTCAATCTTAGGTCTTTTCCCAATCTTGGAAATCTCCCGAAAAAGTCTTTCTTCCTCCTGGTTCACAATTTCAGCTTCTCCTTCTTGATATTCTTCTTCGGCTTCATCCTCGCTTTCATCTCTGACATTAAGATTCATTCCTCTATGAATCTCTTCTTGCAATGCTCGCACTTGTCTCTGTAGCTCTCTAACCTCAGGTGTTACAACACCAGCTCTTCCGCCACGTTCCCTTCGTGGAGGCATTTTCACGATGCGCACTGAAACCCTAGCCACGGTCCTGGTGCAAACTGCCTCACAGTCGGCGATCTATTTACACACTCAAGAACTCCTGCTCTGATACCACCTGATGAAAGGTGCTCCCCTTAATACCACAAACACACAACAGAAATAGAGAAACAACAACAATATGCAAGAACAGAAAATTGGCTTCTTATTATCTCCATAAATGTGGAATTACAAACTTTCAAAATTACAATATGAAAAGCCACATGGGCATTCCCTTACAATATTCTATAGGACAAAGCCTCGAACTATTACCCAGATCTACTACCCAGAACTATTTTGAACTGCCTAAGACAATAATACAGCCTTCCTTATATAGGCAATTATCCACCGCCTGGGAAGGTTCCAGAATTTTAGCCAATAAGGCCGACCAAACTTAGAATTATTTTATTTTAAATTTTATTACATCATAGTCGGCTCAAGATAACCTTTGAAACCCGAATAGAAATTTTGAAGAAAATTATTTTTTGCCATTTCAGTTGGCCCAACTTCCGAAGACCATAAGTCATCACCAGTTGACCCGATCGGCTATTATAACCCCATTTCAGAAATGCCACGAAGCGCTCTACAGGCTTGACCTGCGCAAGCGCCCATCACTCAAATTTTTGACCTCATTCGGGGCCTCTAAAGCCTTCAAAACTGAGTTCAAAGTTTCTGTACCCTGCTGCCAATACCGAAAATCTTCAATATCTTCCAATATACACTTGATCTGGCAATGAAACTTTACTGGCAGACTTACATGACCAAAATGAACCTCCAAGAAAGAAATCAGATCATTCTGAGCACATGCAAAAATTACCAAAAATAGTAACTTTCCATAAATAGCAGCTCTGCACAAAATAGCCCTTATTGAATACAAAAACATAAATATTTTTGGGTGATGCAAGATTGCTCTTACACCCAGGATGCTCCTGCATCAGATTACAAGTAGGTTTCTGATTCATTTGAGTACCTTGTTTGGAGGATTCACCTTCCTCTTTGTATCCAAGTCCTTCTTTTCCTTTTTGCCTATGAAGGTTTTGTTCACACACCTAATTCAAATCTTCTTGAGATTTCAACATTCTTTCATTGATTTTCCTTTCAGTATCTAAGTCACTTATCAATCTTAAATTGATTTGCTTTTTAGATCTCAGTTCCTTTCTTATATTTTCATTTTCTGATCTTAGAGTCAAGATTTCTTCATTTGGATTGGAGACTTGATTAATAATGTTTTTTAGCTGTAGAGTTTGATTCTGGATTTCATTGTTCTTTCCATCTATTTCATCTTTCATTTTGTTTCTTTGTTCCAACATTTCACAGAATCTTGTTGACTGAATTTCCTGTTCTCTTTTTAATTTTCTTACTTCTTCTTGCAGAGATCCATTCTTTTCTAGAAGTTCTTTTGCTTCATTGTTTGCTTCATCTGAGCTGCTTGAAGGGAAAAAGTCTTCAATCTTTTCTTCAACATACTGGTGGTTGTTCATCTAATTTGCAAGTTCCTTCCTTCTTTTTATGGAAAGGGAAAGATGCTCTTTTGCTTCCTTGAGTTGAGCTATGGCCATTTCCAGATCTAGCTTTTCATTCTCAATTACTTTGTTAAGTCTGAATATCTCCATTGTCCTAAATCTTTTCTCAAGCTATCAAACTTTATTCTGAGAACCACGTAGCTCTGATACCAATTGTTGGAAATATTCAAGACCAGCTAGGTTACTGAGAGGGGAGGGGTGAATCAGTAACTTCAAAACTTTTACTAATTTCAGATCTCAACCATATTCTGAATGACATTAGATTGATAAGCTAACTGTATGCATGAGTAACAGAAAGAATAAAACATTCATAACACTTTGAACACAGATATTTGGTGACCCAAAAACCTTCCAAATAGAAAGTAAAACTGGGGTGGGGATGAAACCCACTAAACTTCAATATTGCAGTATAAAGTTTGCCCGTTAAGGCTTACAATGATCACTTCTAATGATCTGCCCTATTAGGAGCAATAAGGACTCCTAGGTCCACCTTGTTAGAGGATTTACAAACATACAAAGAAGTATGCACTCGATTAAGAGATTTTTGCAAAGACTGTTAAGTCTACCCGGTTAAAGGATTTGGGGCTGATTCACCTATTAGGATGAAATAGTAGATCTCTTACTTGCAATTGTTCTTGCTGATTGAGATTCTCTGATGTACTGATAACCTTCTATGATAGATATGTCTCTGCTACTTCTTATACTATTGTATCCCTCTATAATTCACTTATCTCTACCTTTCTTCTCTTTTTCGCTTCTTACTTTTTCACACTTTTGGATAGGATACAAAACATTGTTTATATATCAATCAAAATAATTACAAAACAATATCAAAGTCAGCTCTAAACAAGAGAACACAAGTATTACTGAGTCGGCCCAAATATAGTGACTCGGTTACTGCAAACTAACTCGGTGACTTTCTGATACTCAGCATCCACTGCATTACTTGGCATCAGCATGCACTCAGTAGAAGTGAAGGCCTGGTCCATACTAACCACTCGGTTGTAGTTTCAAACTTGGTATATACTGGAGACTCGGTAGATATAGTGTCACTTGGTAGAGACTGAATTCCCTGTTTACTATGCTGGCACTCGGTAAACACTGCTCATCTCATCACTCGGTGAAGATAACTCGGTAAGCACTGTTCTTCTTGGTAAACACGTAGAGTCTGAATAAGTGTAGTCACTAATGACAATCATACTTAATGCCAATAGTACAATATGCAAGAGAAATGCAATACAGTCTCTCATAAAGAGGAGAAAGAGGGAAAAACTCATGGGGAAAACCCTCCCCCCAAAAGAGAGATGAATAAAATAATAGAATATGAGAGAGAAGACCTCATGTGAGGAAAATATCCCCCCTTTAAGAGAGAAGAAGTGGAAGAGAGACCAAGTATCCCCCCCTCAATGTAGAATGAACACCAAAGGTATATGCTCCAAGCTCTATGTAGAAACTGCTCCATGACTATAGAACAACATTCCTCCCCTTAGGAAGAAACAAGACCAAAGGTGTATATATGAAGCCTCCTCTTGAATCTATAGGAAGAAACCTCAAAATGTATGGAATCTTTGAAACCTTCTCAAGAGTCCCCATGTAAATTCTAAAAGGTACCTACTCCAAATCATCTGTACTAAGCCACTCTATTGAAAAATAAAAATAAGGATCAACTAAGGATGAATGTAGAACATGTACCAAAGACCCAAGTGTCTCATCTAAAGATAAAGTGACCTCCTCCAACTACTGTATCAAAGTATCCATAATCATGTCACCCTCAAAATAATGATCAAGTAGAATATGAACATGGGGGTCAGCATGCTCCCTCACAACAACTGAAGTAGGATTATCTTGACCAAAGAGAAGATGAATATCATCAATGAAGTCTCCCAAATATGAAATGTAGGACTCCATAAACAAACCTGCAATGTCTGTCAAATAGTCATCCCATGGAACCAAGTCTAGAAGACAACAAATATACTATTGCACTGAATCACGTGAACCCATGGCTGTATGAATGCAAGCATCATTGGGATCAAGAGTAGAAGTTGTATCAGTAGGAGGAGATGAAATGGAAGGTTCAAGAACTTGATCATGAGTGAGAATACCCAAGTTCAAGTAGCCAAAACTCTCCTCAAAATCTGAATCATCATTGTAAGTGTGATCATATGCTGAAGAATCACTTTCATCAAGAGGAATAAAATATGCAAAGAGTACAACTGAGAAGAGTGATCCACCATCCCAATAGAAATAAGTGCTCCACTCTCCAAGTCCTTGATGAATACTGAATTAGGTTTAAATTCCACAGTATTAATTGTAGAACCATTCATGATTTGATATATAGAAAGAAGGTTATTGGTCAAGTGTAGAACACACAACACATCAATGAAGTTTCCTTCCCTAACATCAACATTTCCTTTCCCAATCACATTCATGTAAGTGTGATTGCCCATCAAAATAGGTGGACCTTTGCGAGGCTCAAATGATGAAAACATGGACTGTGAAGAAGCCATATGATGAGAAGCTCCAGAGTCTAGAAGCCATCTACCTAAATCAAAACTTGAAGAAGCATATAAATATTTTCCTTTTTGTGTGACAAATGTGTGACCCTTTCCTTTATACTTTATGCACTTTGTGAAGAAGTTGAAGTGGACATCCTAGAAGGAAAATTGATCTTGTTCTTTACAAGAAGATTCTTCAATTCATCAATGTCTTTATAACAAAATTGTTCTTCATGTCCATCCTTTTTGTAATATGCACAAAACTGCTTCTCCTTATTTGAAAATTCACCCTTTTGAGATGATAAAGAAGTGCCATGTTGAGTGGAAGTTGATTTTTCACTTTCTTGTTTATACTTAGACTTCCAATTCTTCTTCTTCTTTTGAATTTGATTGCCTTGACTCTCATGATTAGCCACTAATTCCTTGGAAGTTGAAGACTTGAGAATCCCCATACTCAATAATTTAGTTTTCTCCAACATCAACATTTCTCCAAATGCCTCAAATGATGGTGTAATAAAGGCACTTCCCATGGTCATCTTGTGAGTATTGTAGCTTGAGACAAAGGTTTCATATTCTAAAGAAAGATTGCCCAGCTTATGATGAACCAATTGTGAATCCTTGAGGGTGTTTTGACAATCCTTGATTTGTGTTCTCAACTCATTGGCTTTGTTGATGAAACATTGAATTGTGCCAAAGTTCTTAGGATCCAATTTAAGAAGTTGTGCTTGAATTATGAATCCATTATCCTCATCCACTTTACCATACAAATATTTAAGTTTATCCCAAGCATCCTTGGCATTTTCCAAGGAGGAAATGTGAAACAAGATATCTTGAGTAACACATGTTCTTATGATTCCAAAAGCTTGAGAATCTTTAACCCTCCAATCAATTAAGTCCTTATCATCCACATTAGGTTCTTTAATTTTTGCATCAACATAATGATTTAATCCTTTTACCATTAGCTTGCTCCATACATTTTATTTCCATGTAGCATAGTTATGTGGAGTTACTGATGGAAATCCATAAGGACCCATAATGAAAAATTGAAAGAGAGCTTGATAGAAAGAGACACAATCACACAAGTCACCCCCTCAAATCACTCAATCAAAGAACCCCCCCAAAATAGATGTTTTGGGCACTTTATTTATAGTGTGTGTACAATTGCCACTTGTCAAAATGGACCAGAGTGGACTTCTGATTTTGATGATTAAAAAAGAAAATATGAAGCTATCACAGACTCAAGAAGATAAGACACAAGATCCCTCAAAGATATAATCAATTACAATTGCCAAAATAGGCCAAAATAGACCATATTCTAAAATTACTATGTATACTAAAAATTTCACCAAACTAATACCTGATCTAGAAAGTACACAAAAAATCATGCACTTTCAAAAACAATTACACATGAAAAAATCCTATGAAGTTGCAAAAATAGGGATCAAACAGGTATAGTCACCAAAACCAACAATTTTTGCAAAATCCATTCACCAAAACTAGAAAATAGCCGCACCACTAAAAAGTTTAGGAAATTCTACCCCCCAAAAAATATTGCACTTAATTTGGAGTCTGGATGACCAAGTTATGGCCTCCCAAAGTCAGATTGGCAAATAAAAACTACATATGGTGAGGGCTACAAATTTTTTGAAAATTGATGACATCAACAGTATATTGTCTTAAATTTGGTGGTCAAATGGCCATCACAATAGTGTAAAAATGCCCAGAATTGATGGTCAAATGACTGTCAATTTAAACCTCAGGGAATGCTGACACAATTACTAGCATTAATTTGATGGCTAGACAATTGTCAAATAAAAAAAAAAGCCTCCTATGACAGTTGGACGACCATCAAATTTAACATAGTGGAAAAGTCTAAAAAGGCAATTTTTTTTTGAAAAAAGTAACCTTTTCCACCTGCCACATGTCATGATTTGTTTTGTTGCTCAAGGCTAACGTGTCACTTGGTGGAAAAATATGTGGTTGAGGTGGGTCGCATGGTTGGAGTGGAGGGGAGGAGTGGTGCCAGTGGCACAGGAGCACAACACAGTGTCAACAATGTGGGAGATTAATCCCACATTGACCATGGGTGGGGACTATCTCCTTTTTAAAATAATGAGCTCATAGTATTTAAAATAAAGAGCTTGGGTGTTGTGTAAGTGCAATTCACTAGGTTGTTGAGCTCGGTCTGGTCGACACCAGTGTAGTCTAATTGGTATGAACTCGACTTGGTTGGGAACTGTCTTGAGCTCAGCTCACCTTGCCGAGCCCTGAGCTTGGCTCTCCTAACTCGGCTTAGGTTCAAGTCTGATCACTAGTACATTTGACCCATATTTCTGACCAACATTTATGACCAAGCATTAAAATGGATTTGCTTGGTCAGTTTATAGAAGGAAAAATTTGATTTTTTAAATCCATTTCTGTGTTGGTCGAAATTATGACAACCATGATATGTTAGTCATAATTACAACCAACATAGGCATATAACTAAAAAAAAAGGCAATTTCATTTTGTTATTATGGTGCAAAGTAGGAGGGAAGGAAGGCATCTCTCGACACCCCCTATGCATGTCTCGTAGACACCACCTATAAGGGCATATATCGATTCATTCATATATTATAATCACAACCATCATTATTTTTTATGTGAATGGTGGTGTTATCTTGGAATGAAGATTACATATTATTTCATTATTAAACCCTATGCCATCGAGTTATATTTGTGTTATCCTGTCAAACTGCCTAGAAGCCACAGGGGCCATATTATATTCACAAGGCCATCATAACGACAGTAGCTATGTAGCCACGAAAACTGTAAACCATATGAAGGGAAACACTTAGTTTTTTTTTTCAAAAGTTTGTAAAAAGTTATACAAAGAAAAAAAATTTCATAGTTGGATAGCCATTACCCATCATAATAGGGGTTATTAGGTGCATTATTGAGGTAAAAGCTTGATTTTCCCTTGACTGCATTACAAATGGCTTAGTAGTAGGGGAGGAGAGGATGCATTTTATTTTGGGGCCTACACTTTGGAGGTATTAGTTCTAATTTTCTTACAAATTTACTGTTGGAAATATTCAAGACTATCCAGGTTACTGAGAGGGGAGGGGTGAATCAATAATTTCAAAACTTTTAACAAATTCAGATCTTAACCATATTTCAAATAACATTAGATTGATAATCTGATTGCATGCATGAGTAACAAAAAGAATAAAACATTCATAACACTTTGAACACAGAGATTTGGTGACCCAGAAACCTTCCAAATAGAAAGTAAAACTGGGGTGGGGATGATACCCACAAAACTTCAATAGTACAGTATAAAGTTTTCCAGTTAAGGCTTACAATGATCACTTCTGATGATCTACCCTGTTAGGAGCAATAAGGACTGCTAGGTCCACCTTGTTAGAGGATTTACAAACATAAAATAAAGTATGCACTCAGTTAAGAGATTTTACAAAGACTGTTAAGTCTACCCGGTTAAAGGATTTTAAGCTGATTCACCTGTTAGGATGAAACAGTAAATCTCTTACTTGTAACTGTACTTGCTGATTGAGATTCTTTTATGTATTGATCACCTTCTGTGATGGATAGATCTTTGCTACTTCTTATACTGCAGTAGCCCTTTTTAATTCACTTATCTCTGCCTTTCTATCTTTTTCATACTTCACTACTTCACACCTTGGATATGATACAAAACATTGTTTATATATCAATCCAAAATAATTACAAAATAATTACAATGTCGGCTCTTAAACAAGCTAACACAAATATTACTGAGTTGGCCCAAATATAGTTACTCGGTTACTGCAAACTAGCTCAGTGACTTTCTGATACTCAGCATCCACTATGTTACTCAGCATCATCATGCTCTCAGTAGAAGTGGAGGCTCGGTCCATACTAACCACTTGGTTGTAGTTTTGAACTTGGTATATACTGGAGACTCGGTAGATATAGTATCACTCGGTAGAAACTGAATTCCCTATTTACCATGTTGGCACTCGGTAAACACTACTCATTTCATCACTCAGTGATGATAACTCGGTAAGCACTGCAAATCTCAGTCTATTCGGTAAACACTATTCTATCTGGTTGGTAAACACTGTCATGTCTGCTCGGTAAACACTGCCCTGTCTGCTCGGTAAACACATAGAGTCTGAATAAGTGTTGTCACTAATGACAAACATACTTAATGCCAACATTTACATTAGTCTTTTAAACCCTCCTTTTCTTTGTGGTGGATCATAGTAGCCACAGGGGTGGGAGAGTGACTTCATTATGAAGAATTCAACACCAAAGCACTGATTGTGACCCCAAACTAGGAACAATCAGGAACACCAGTTAATTTACTCACCCGTAAATGTAATCAAAATACTAAAACAAAGATATGAACATGTAAACAATACACAAAACAATTTTTTTACACCTCCATCCAATCCAAACCACATTCTACACAACCATTAGAATTTTCTATTACTATGATTGTACCCTACGAGACAATACATAGTTTGCAGAGAATGTTTTTGTTTATTCAATGAACACCATTTAAAAATGGTTCCTTACACACACCATTTCCACACCTCCTTCCACTCATGTGGATCCACCATAAAATAGACTGTACTCTTCAAAGAAATCGACATCAACCTCTAACTAACTATCTAATTATCCCTAAATAGTCTAAAATTGACTGTTACAACAAAATGGGATTAAAAGTGTTGTCAAGTTGACAACCAATGTTGTCAACTCGACAACATAACTCTAGTATCTCTTCTAATGAATTTTAAAAGGTTTAAACATAACCTTTTCTAGCCCTTACTAACCCATAACCCCTCATGTTCCTTATAGGCCATAATTGCATTGAAATGCAACTTTACAACTTCTTGGCATCTTTGCACTTTGAGTACTTACATTCATTCTTGGATGAACCAAGTGACCCCAAGGTTACATCCTTGACCCCTATGTCATTCAAATCCTATTACATCAATTCAACACTGTCATGCCTTTATACATTTAGGCTATTACATCAAATACATAAAATTGGTTCAGGCCATATTTCATTCAAATATATTGATCTTTTAGATCATTCAATCTTCATGAGTGATCGATGTGATCCTCTCTTCATGCCTACATTAGGGTACCCTACACCATACTCCCAAGGATCAAATCAATCCAAGTCCCTTGGATTAGGGAGTTTCTTTCTTTTCCTCCAATCTTTAGTCACTTCTTGTTGAGGACCTGCAACATAATTGTATCATCTATTCATTGGCATCATGTACTTGCAATCAAAGTCATCATGCCAAGAACTAACTCTATCATCCATCATATCTATGTTCCCATAGATGTCTACAACATCAGCATTCACATGATCACCAACATAACATCCCTGAAATCCTGTCATAATAGTGTTAGAAATAAAAATAATAAAATCTTTCTTATTCACAAAAACATATGCTTGGTACTCTACTCCTTCATCCATTTTCTTAAACAATTCATCCCCCCTTGCTCTCTCTCTCTCTCTCTCTCTCTCTCTCACACACACACACACACACACACACACACACACACAAACACACACACACACACACACACACACACACACACAAATCCCCCCCCCCCCCTCTCTCTCTCTCTCTCTCACACACACACACACACACACACACACACACACAAGTTTGTCAAAGTCAGAATCAGAATTATATGTAGTGTGATTATTAATTAAACCATTTACTATTTTAACAATTAATGTATTATATTACTTAAATATTTTGAGTATTTGAAGTAATTAAGTTTAGAGTGTAAAGTGGTAATTGATAGGTTTTATTTGGGAATCATTTTATGTGGTCCTGACATTTTTTCTATAGTTAGTGTGCTAATGGTATATGATGGTATTTGTGGATCTCACTTGAATGGTCCAATCAATAGAAGACTAAAAGTCATCATCCAAATCAGATGATCAAATTTACTACTAAGCTCTTCATTTTTGTATTCTGATAACTCATGTTTAACATCATTGGATGATAAGAAACACACCATTTTTTGGTCAAATTTATGAAACATGACATAAGTGTTGAGATTATGGCCTTTATGACAAATATCTTATGCCTTGGATAATAAATATATAGAATATATATTTATTATTATAATATGATATATATAAATAATAATATTCAATATAAGGAAATATTTAATATTTATTGTTTATCAATAAATCAATTTTATGTGTTTAATGACCTCTAATTTAAATAATGATTAGACAAGGGCCCAAGTTGGCCTCTTGAGGAGGCACTCCACTTGCATATAAAGGTAGATCTATTCTTGGAAGAGATCATATACAAAACATAACATATAATCTTCCTCCCAAGGATCGATCATTCTAGGCTACGATTTGGAGAAGAGATTATAAGTAGGGAAATTCATTGGCATTGAATGGTGAAATAAATCTTCCTTTGGATTGTGATTTATCTCTATACTTAGACGTGATATTGATCAGCTTTGTAGGAGTATATTATTTGAGTCTAAGGGTAGAGAAGTCTGGTATTAATAGCTATGAATTAAATCAGATTTTGAGGAGCAAAATCTAACTTTGGAGGAGCGATCTAGGAGCAGATCACAAGGAAGATCTAAGGCAATTACAATCTAATCCAAGGAAAAAAATAAAGTGCAGATTGGTGACACTTTGGAAGCCCTAGGTGGGCTGACCCAACACATACATATCTACACATCTGGGATAGTTTAAAGATGCTGATTTGAAGACCATTTCAGAGCTTCAATCTAGGTACTATCTCTCTTTGTTTTCAATTATTTCCTTAAATATCCTGTGCTTAGTCTTGAAAGACCTCTATAGTTGGATAATTCCTTGATAAATCTGGAAAATACTAACAATAAGCATATCTTAAAACTTTATTGGAAAAACCGTCAAGATGCAAGAGGCATTGGTCTCTATAATGAAGAGATGGTGTGGAAGTCTTCCTCAGCCCATATTGTAATTGAAATGAGTTCTTAATCAGTCAACAAGTGATGTTAATATTTTCCAGATTTATGCTAGGAATATACAAACTATAGAGATCTTACAACTAAGCACAAGATATAAGAAGAAAATCATAAAGAAGGAAATGAATGTACCCAGAATGTAGCAATTAGAGATTCTTGAAGTTGACTATGAAGGTCTTCAAATATGGTCCTTCAACTTGCCTTTAATTTCTTCTATCGATATGATCCAATCAGATGTATGTCTTCTCCTCTAACAATACCGATCTAGGTATATATTCAATTGAAATGTCAAACCAGATATGCCCTTATTCGATGGTTTAAATATAAGATATTTAGACCATCGATATGCAAGTGTGTTCTCATATCTATAGAAGCAACTCATAGCTCTTTTCTTCAATTAGATCTACACTTGAATGTTACCAATCAAAAATTATATTTATTTTGTATAGATCACACCAATGAGTTCACTGATCTGGGATGCACAACTGATTATGTTCTCTTCTTAGAATATAATCATGGATCTAAGTCTCTACTCCACATCACTCAACTAGTACTCGAAATTGCTGCTTCTAATTCACTCTAGAATGATCGATTCTTGAGAGGGAGATCATATGTTATGTTTTTTGATCTTTTGTCCTTGAAGAATCGATCATTATTTTTATGAGCATGAATATCTTCCTCAAGAGGCTGACTGAACAAATGAAATAATAATTTCAATTAACCAAGGGGGATGACTTTGGTCCCTTACATCGATTTATTTTGGGCCCTTAGAGGTGAGAACACATATGTTCTTCATCATTCCTCAATCATTCATCTCATATCCATATGAGAAACATCATATCATATGATGCTTTCCGTCCAAATGTGGATTTCCTAGATCCACTAGTCTCCATGACCTAAGAATATCAAGTCCATGATATTAATGATAACATCAAGTCCATGATGTTTACCAACCATAAGTGATATCAAGTCCATGATATCAAATTCATGACATTTTCAATCATTTTGTGGATTTCCTAGATCCACGAGTCACCTTGACTCTTTTGAGTATCAAGTCCATGATATTCAAGGTAGTATAAAGTCCATGTGATACTTTCCAAATCCATGATATTCTCCAAGTATCCAATTCATAAGAAATAATTTTAGCCATATGCATAAGTGTTACTAAATGAAAAATCATAACCAAATATATCTCATAATCAAAATCTTATCTCATGAATCTACATAAGCATAAGAGTAACCAATATGATCTTATAATCATAAGAATCAAGTTCAATGTAAAGAAAATGCGTTCACACATAGAATCATATAGTCTTAGCTATAATCAATAATTATTGACTTAGCTATAAAAGAAAGTATGATCCATACATACACAAAAAGCCACTAAAGTATGCTTCATACATACATGCTAAAGTATACAAGCGATGTATTCTCCCTACTAACAATCCATTGTGTATGTACCCATAACAACGTAAGTTACAACATCTGTCATAACTGAAATATGTCAATGTAATTATTCATAATGTAATGTATGCTCCTCATGCATAACATAAGGTATGCTGCTAATATACATAAGTATACATCCATGCATATAAAACAAAGATATGTTAGTGCAAGATATGCTTCCATTGTAATGACATAAGGAAGGAATTCAAAAAATTGAGTGAGCCCATGATTTAACTCCCTCTTAAACCTCATACCCATAATTAAGTAATACCAAGGTATATGATAAGCCAATACACATAAAGGAAATAAGTCCATAACCAAAAGAAATAGCCAATGTATATATATCGAAATGTAGTTAGGAAATAATGAGACCAATGCATGGAAACATAAGTAATAACCAAATAAAGGATCTTACACCATCATCCAACCCTTAACATATCACAAAAATCATTTGAAGACAAAGGGTTGCTGACTGTATCCATGGGAGAAAATACAACATGCAGAGAAAAATGTTTGTTTTATTGATTGAACTGATTACATTATGGTTTTCGTCAACATCTACTTTACACCCCCCTTTTCATTTATGTGGATCAACAAAGAAATAGAATAAAAATATTCAAAGAGACCTGACTGCAACCACCTACCTTCCCAAAACTATTCCATAACAGTCATAAAACTGACTGTCAAAACCAATCAGGCTTAATGGTGTTGTCAAGTTGACAACCAATGTTGTCAACTCGACAAAATAATGCACATAAGAAAGAAATTTTGAAGGAATTTAATACAATCACTACCACATTCATGCATTTGTGAGAATCAATGATCAAATTTTTTAGATTTTGAGAACACGTATATTTAGTGGAGGCTAGAAGGAATATTTGTGGAGATTTGCTAGATCTCTAAAATTATAGAGAATATCTTCTTTACTAAGTTGAGGTGGGACAAAATTAACCTAGGTATATGAAACCTTCCCAAATATCCCTTCTTTATCCTCCACTCATACCTCTTCTCAGAATCTGGAAACTCTTCAAAGAAACCTGACTATAACCACCTAACTGCCCAAAATTGTTCCATAACAGTCATAAAACTAACTATCAAAACCAAATAGGGTTAATGGTGTTGTCAAGTTGATAACCAATGTTGTCAACTCGACAACGTGGCATCTCATACCCCAATTTAGGATATTTAGAAGGTTTTAAAACAACCTTTACAATCCATACTAACCCATAACCCCTAGATGACCATTCTAGGCCATAATTGGATGAATGTAATTTTACATCTTCTTTTTGACATCTTTTAACTTTGAGTGCAATTACATGATTTAATGGCATTAATGGCCATATTCCAACTATAGATACCATTATAGGTCCTTGACCTTTACATAAGTCCTTGGATCACTCAAGTGACCCCAAGGTTACATCACTATCCCTTATGCCATTAGAGCCATTTCATATGCACATGTGATGAACATACAGATTTTCCTAAGCACTATTGGGAGCTTACCCTGCAACACATGTACTATTGTTAAAATCATCACAAATCCATTTTCTATGGGGTCTAGCTCCTAGTATTGCTTGGTCAAATCTGCATGTTTTTCACCTATGCATATACCTTATTTGATCAACTCTTATATGCACAGGTGATGAACATTAAGATTTTCCTAAGAAGTGCTAGGAGCTTACCCTGCAACACATGTACTATTGTGAAAATCATAACAAGTCCATTTTTTTCATGGTCTAGTTCCTAGTAATGCTTGGTCAAATTTGCATGTTTTTCACCTGTGCATATACCTTCTTTGATCGACTCTTATATGCACATGTGAAGGCTATATATGCATAGGTTTTACATGATTTTGTTTTACATATATAACACAATAATAATTTATTAGTTTGTATTTTACATGATTGCATTCCCCAAATACATTACTGGAAAAATTTTAAACATATATAAATGGAATACTTTGTGCCTGATATACTTAAATGGAATACACCAAGAAGTACCAAATGATGAATGCTCAATTGTTGTAATGGAAAAGCATTAGAACCGTCTATTTCTAGAATTTGATTTTCTATAGTTTTAATGATTTTTCTATAGTCCTAATGATTTTTTACATTGTTGACAAAGCGTGTTTCTTTTTTTTATTATTTGATTGATCCTCTCACCTTTCCTTACTTTGTAAATTCCATTGTCCCAATCAAGTTTTGTAGTATCTGTATCTACCATCAGAGCCACTTCATATGCATAGGTGATGAACATGCATATTTTCCTAAGCACTACTAGGAACTAACCCGACAACACATGTACTATTGTGAAAATCATCACAAGTCCATTTGTTGTGGGGTCTAGTTCCCAGTAATGCTTGGTCAAATCTTAATGTTTTTCAAATCTAAATGGAATACTTTGTGCCTGAAATACTCAAATAGAATACACCAAGAAGTACCAAATGACGAATCCTCAATTTTTGTAATGGAAAAGTATCAAAACCTTTCATTTCTAGAACATATTCACTCTATGTGGAATACTATTTTGTTCAATGTTTTATTTCAGCTTGATATTTCATTCATTTTTCATATACATAGAGAAATGGACACTTCTGAGGCAGGTTTCTATGGCTATGATAAATGCCCCTTTGTGTTGACAAAATTAGAGTTGAAAAAATGGTTTTTTAGCAACTGTATCTTCCATTAGAGCCACTTTATATGAACAGGTGATGAACATGTAGATTTTCCTAAGCACTATTGGGAGCTAACCCGACAACACATGTACTATTGTGAAAATCATCACAAGTCCATTTTTTGTCAGGTTTAGTTCCCAGTATTGCTTGGTCAAATATGTATGTTTTTCACCTTTTCATATACCAAATGATTAATGCTCAATTGTTGTAGTCGAAAAGCATTAGAATCGTCCATTTGTAGAACTTGATTTTCTATAGTCTTAATGATTTTTCTATAGTCCTAATGATTTTCCTTATTTCTTATCTTTTGTCCCTTTTTATTTTCCTATGTCTGTGCTTGGTGACAGGATTTTGAACATTTTTGACAAAGCCTGTTTCTTTTTTTGATTGTGGGGTTTTGCATTGTTTGTTTCTCTTGATAAATTAGGCCTTGAATTTGAATTTTTGTTCACTATTTTATTTTAGCTTGATATTTCATTCATTTTTCATATACACAAAGACTACACATGATGATAAAAAAATGAGCTATTTGATTTAGGTTTACTATTCATGATTTTAAATGGTCAATATTTCTGATGGTACTCCTTGGTGTATTCCATTTACAAATAATCATGTTTCTATGGCTATGATAAGTGTCCCTTTGTGTTGAGAAAATTACAGTTGAGAAAATGGTTGTTCAATGTCTATATCTGTAGGTTGCAAACAAATCATCCTTCTTCCACCAACATTATACTCAATGTACAAGTAATGAGTCATTCTATTCAAGAATGACCATGTCTGACAATATCAACCCAGAAAAAAATAAGGAGTGTGCAGATTTTAGTGTATGTAGAATTAGTTTTGCAAAATTGGCCATGTTGATGATGATTATGAAGAAGATTTGAAAATGTTGCACCAATCTGAATTGGATCACTCATCATTTTCAAATCTTCTTCATCAATCATCATCAGCCATTTTCCAAGAGAAAACACCTTTCTCTATATGAATCTTGGTTTACATTCCCTTGTAATCTAATTGATAATTTGAAGCCATCAATGGAAACTTACAATCCTAAACAATTAGTATACCATTGATGGCTTCATAATTATTAAGTGAAAGGGAGTTTTCTGATCTAGAACCCCCTTTGGTGATGATCCTACATAGTTCCACATAGACATGACATGTTCCTTAGAAGACTGGTTCTTTACTTTACTAGAGCCACAAATATTCTTTACACTATTGGAGGTCATGTGGTTACAGTTACAAATTTACTTGGGGACATTACAATAAGTTATCATGATGGTTGTTCAATGAATGTATCTACCATTAGAGCCACTTCATATGCATAGGTGATGAACATGCAAATTTTCCTAAGCACTACTGGGAGCTTACCCAACAACACATGTACTATTGTGAAAATCATCACAAGTCCATTTGCTGCTAGGTCTAGCTCCCAGTATTGCTTGGTCAAATTTGCATGTTTTTCACCTAAGCATATACCTTCTCTGATCAACTCTTATATGTACAGGTGATGAGCATTTAGATTTTCCTAAGTAGTAATGTGAGCTTTCTTGCAACACATGTACTATTGTAAAAATCATCACAAGTCCATTTGTTGTAGGAAAGCTCACAGTACACATGTCTAGATAATTGAAGGAAACAAGAGAATTTGAAGATTCATGAGCCTTAAGATTGTACTTAATATAGCCAAAATTCATTCAATGGTACATTCAAACATGAAACAAACCATTCTTAAACCAATGATCCCTAGATTGAACTAGTAAACTAAAGGACAACAAACTGAATTGCATTAACTTGATGTGTTGTGAAAAGAAATGAGCCACAAATAAATGCAGTAAGTGCAACTAATATCACTTTGGATGAATGCAATATGATTGTTTGACATAATAAGCCAAACTATTAATATGCAATAATATGCATTGTACACCTTTGGTGATGATCCTACACATTTCCACATAGATAAAACATGCTCCTTAGAAAACTTCTAATCTCACAACAGTTGAGAAACATAAATGTAGGCATCATGGTCACAATTCTTTGGAGATACAACATAATTCAATGGTATACCCAGATGATGCAACACAAACAGTACTCCTCTGGTTCTAAGTTGACACTATAGGATCCAAAAACCATATATAATGATGGCTTTGGGTCCTTATCTTGATTGGGTTTTGGACCCTACAATGTCAACTTATAACTGGAGGAGTAGTGGTTGTGTTGCATCATCTGGATATACACTCAATTATGTTGTATCTCCAAATCATTGTGACCATGCATGATGCCTACATTTATGTTTCTTAGCTATTATGTCCTAGGACCCCTTATGACCCCTTATTACACTTTACGATCCCTAAGAATACAACTTAGAGGTCTTAAAGTGTCGTAAGGGGTCATAAGAGGCTCCTTGGAGGGGCCAGATGAGCTTCCACCTTCATGTGGTTGGCCCTGTTATGTACAAAATGTTAAAATATTCTCAAAACAAAGAGAAGCTCAATATTTAAAGGTCCCATGGATAAAATAAAATTGTTCATAGTCTTTAGTTTATGAAACCGTCCAAACTTGTTACACTTCCGCAACTCAAACATGACACAAACATTCATAAACCAGTGATCCAGATTAAACTAGTAAACCAAAAGACAATAAATTGAAGGAATGCATGATTGTTTGACATAGTAAGCCAAAATATTAATATGCATTGTGCACCTTATGGAGTGATTTGACAATAGATGATTAATATATATTATTTTTTTATAAAAAAATTCAATTTATCATCAATTTTTTGACCAACATGACTATTTTATTCGATGTTGAAGCCATACTCATGATGTATACAATAGTGGATAATTCGACCAAGGTTGGTCGAAAATGATGAATGCTGGTAATATCGTAGTTGGCAATTTGAACGTTGTCTTTAGTCAAAATTTCAACCAAATGGTAAGTCAAATATTTGAATTTTAAGGGAACATGTGGAAAAATTGACAAAGAAAGTTTGACAACACAAATGGTCATTCTATCGACCATTTTGCATAAAAAATGAGGCTAAAATTTACTAGTGAATGAGATCGAGATGGGGACGTAGACCAAGCCACAGGCTTGAAATTTTCAAAATGTGGAACTTTTTGTTTGACATTTGTAGTGTAGAGAGGTTAATGTTGTATAAAATAACCCTCCGTAGCTCTAAAGAAAATAAGACTATTGGTTTGTACCTTGGGTGTTTGGTTACCGCTATCTCTGTGGATTGACTTCTCTATCAGATTTTGAGAATATTCTCTGTAATTTGTAAATGTAGGCAAATCTAGCATAAAACCAGGGGTGGGGACCCCGAAAAAAATGCCAAATATTTTGTAGAAAAATACAATATTTTCCAAATTTGAAATTAACTCAAAAAATAAAAAAATTCTTGAAAATTTGTACCGTACCGTAGATCAGACTGTCAAGTCCGATTTGCAAATTTTTTTGCCTCAGATTTAACTTTTCCTAATATTGGAAAATTTATAGTCAAAATTTATGGAATTGACCACTCAGATGTAATGGTGAGGTCAGATCTTGCTCTAGACACTCCCAAAAACTGCTAGTATCCTAGATCTAAATCATAGCCCTCCAAAATTTGAAGCAACAATGACTCTCCAACGGATATGCAATGAAGACTCCTATGGCTTTGATACTATGTAATAATTTTCCTAAGGAAAAGAATGAAAATGCCAAGATGTAGAAGCTCAATAGATAGCACAAGAGAGACAAATATGATATCATCAATGATCAAATAATCAAATAGAATAATAGATTGAATGATTACATACAATGTAGGAATGCCTAAATATATAGGCAATGTGATAAGACTACATGATAAGGATATGATAAGTTATCAACCACACTAGGTGGAATCACATGTCCACCAAAGGTGGATCATCCTCCATTGCACATCAAAGTATGTGTAGCATGTGCAACAATGAGAGGATGATAATGTGATAAGAGCACTAAAGGTAGATCTTACACATAAAGATGTATGAGATGACAACTATCACCAATGAAAGTGAAAATTTTCCTAACCATGTGCTAAAATGAAATGCAATCTCTTAGGTGTCACAATGACAACTCATATGCAAATGAATTATCCTAAAAAAAATTAAGAGAAGTGTGATTAGTAAATACTTAATTACACCAACAAAAATGAACATTCTAAAAAGACTTTGTATTCAGATACCTATTGCTGAAAAACTATTAGGAATTTGAAGATGACGTAAACTAGTGATTTTTATCATTTTGTGTGTGTGTGTGTATATAATTTTAGAACTTATTTGTATACATTTTTCCATCTCCTTTGAAAAGTAGCTTGTATAAAAACAATATTTTTAATGAGTAACATTAATTTAGGTTAGCATAACTTCCTTAAAAAAGGATAAAAATGTAATTATTTCTAATTTAGGTTTTAACACAATACCTGTTGTATCCAATTGGTTTCATTAAATTTGGTTGTATATTTTATAGTTTACTAAGCTTTAAAGTGACATTAAATATAATTTAAACATAGGTTCATTTAGAGGTTTGTAACTTGATTTGTATATATTGAAATTCAATCTTTTTTTTAATAAACATAACATAAATACCTACTATTGAGATATTTTTCATTTTTTTTTAAACCTATTTTATTAATTTTCCATAAGTGTTGAACATATAAATTAATATACAATGCAAAACCTATGTTTACTAAAATAAAAAATACAATGTCGTAATAAACTCAATAAATATTACAATCATAATTTAATTGAAAAGATTTCTTTGATTAGTACTATATTACTTCTGGATTTGTCAAATGAATTTATTTATTCTCCCAAAAATCTAATGTCAATATGATTTTTGGTTAGCATTTTGATAGGTGCAAAGGAGAATTGATTGCAGGTATGACTGAGGAGTAGAGAGATCATATCAAAGAGAGTTTGATCTAAGAGACTTGTATCTAACCATTTTTAATTAATTCCTTCAAATGGGACCCCTCAAGACTAGAATCATCATATTTTCTTAAAATATGCAATCTCAACAAAAATCAGGTTGTTTGAAAAAGTGGGACACACTATTGTGGGACTACCCAACACAAGTATATTTTTGTTGATGTGCTTCATAACTATGTTTTTCTATCCTTTGAGTTATGAAGAGTTTTGTGTTAGTATGATTGTTATAGCTATGGATTATTGAGAAAAAAACTATATACATTATTGGGAATGGTGTTAGACATTGAAAAAATATGCACATGTGATCAACGTATAAGTGATTGAGTACTTTGGTGGTACATTGTGTCTAGAGTTAATTATGGATAACTAGCTAATAGGGTTTGTTTTCTTTTTCATTTCATCCTACTAATTGTATTGGAGGATGTGTGAAGTATATTTTATGTCCCACCTTTCCATGTGGGTATTTTCATTGAGAGGTTTCATACTTTTTATTAGGGAAAAATAGGTTTTGAATGGACCTTGAAACCCTCTACAAGAAGATTAAATGATAGGATCTAGAACCTATATAAAGATGACTACAAAGAAAATAATTTCAAACAATAGTAGCATTCCCTGAAAAAAACTATCATAAGCTAAAAAAAAAGATAATTGTGGAGCTCTAGCTGCAACTAGAACCAAAATTATCTTCCAAAAAATAGAAAGAGTCGAAACAACTAGGCATAATAGTCGTAAAAAATGTATTTTGAAAGTCTCCTCCAACCTTCAACATTGAGTGGTTTTATGTTGAAGATTTATTTTTGGTCAAGTATTATTGGTACATGTTACTCTCTTCCTAACTTTGGAATATGTTTATCGAGCATGTGTGATGCTTTGGATCACTTAGGATATCATGTACTAATGTTTTAGGTCATCTATCTTTGATAGGACTAATTGCATTTCAGTTATGTGGTGGTAAGCAACTTATTGGGATCACCCTTTGTCGGTTGTTCTAGTTGACCTATTGATGTTTAGTGATGCTCAAGGTGACATAAATATAAAATAAAATTAATTATAAAGTATAGAATGAGTGTGATATGTGGAACATGTGAGTTTGAGGAAGAAATAATGTGTGGTTGAAGTTGAGCCAAATTGATAATGATTACTTGAGACATCAGATAAAAGAATCTACAATCTAAGGAGATTGTTGGAAATAGTATGTTGAAGGCTTATCCATTGTAATACATTTCATGTATCTTGTGTTGAGACAATGAGTCCCCTCTATAGGTTCTTAGATTGTATATTTCCCTAGAGAAGTGATCTTTAGTTTGCAAGTCCTTTGTATCTTTCCCTATGACAATGAGCCTTGGTTGCAAGTCTAGTAGTGAGCATTATGTAATACTTTTAATATATTGTGAGATATTCACACTGTGTTTTTAACCATCATTGGGTTTTCCATGCACATCTAGTATTCTCTCATGCATTTGTGTTGACTGATTATCTTTCATTGTTGCTGATTAAATTTGTATATTTTAGTATTAAAATAAAAGTTTAAGATTGTTAGATTGATTAACTCCCCCCCCCCCCCCACTCCTAGTCTCTAGGTGTGTTCAACACATGTTTCGCCATTATACTTGATAGTAATCCTTGAATGATTAGCCTTTGCAAAGGTCATGATCCCATAAATTAGGTGATACATTGGTAGCTCTTAGTAGGTCACATTTTCTCGATTGCAAGATGAACTTATAGTTACAATGCAACCTATAGTGGGAACTATAATGGCCATATGATGAATATAATGCCACTTAAAATCTACAAGCCAAAAACAAGGCAAAATAATATATAGTTAGGTTATGCAAGATTACTCACATAAGGCTAGACTCTCTTGATTCAAGACACATGTAATATTGGTCCAGATAGGATGTAGATTATGTAAGTAATTCCTTGCTACAAAATGTCCAAAAAGAGGCATTTTTATAGCAATTTGTAGTTTTGCTACCAAATTAGGAATTGACAAAACAACATGATATGTACTAGTTGAGTCCTTTTCTCATGAAACACTTTTGAGAACAATTTATTGGATAGTTGGGTTTGCAATATCTTTTTGGAGAGGTCTAAAACTATTGATCTCAACATCAAATGCTAAGCCACTATGCCTAGAAGCTATTACAAAGACATAACTAGTCTACGACTAGCGTAAATGAAGACGAGTTACGATGATTACAAAAAATTAAGAAATTGTACTAACTATATAGTAACTGATAACAAGACCAAGAAATTTTAAATATTAGAATTGGAACTAAACTTCAATCACAAACCTCCTAACAATTCACTAATAATCCAATTCTATCTTTTATATATATATATATATAAACCATTGTTTCTTTTTATTAAAAATAATGTAAATTGCCTTTCTCTTATTTTACAATGGTTATGGGAACACCATATTTAAAAAAATATTTATTACAAATAAAATCAATCAATTTATTTTCAAATCCATATAATCTTTAAATAAAATTTCATGTTATTATTTATATTGTTAATTTTAAGTAATTTTAAATTATAAATTATATAGAAAATAAATCTGGAAATATATTTAAGTGAAAGTAATGTCTTTATTGTAAATAAATAAAACGCTATTGTCCCTTGGAATATGAAAAGGAGGAAACACAACGTGCGGGGGCATATTTAGTGAGGAAAGATGCTCTTAGACATCCTTTCTTCCACGTGGGGAATAAATTATGTGCAGTACCCACCATTGAATCAGAAGCTCACAAAACCCATGTGAGAGAGAGAAAAAGCAGAATAGTGTGTAGGAAAAGTTGAAAATAAACGAACATGAAAGAATAAAGTTAGCGGAATATGTTCAAAGCCGGAAATAAAGAAAAAGCCTCCATTCCTTTACCGATCTCAAGTACCTTCATTGGGAAGCTTTGGACTTTGTTATTTGATGCCGCGTTGATGTAAAATTTAGTCCATTTCACCCAAAATGTTGGTCTCTTATTGTGTATATTTTATTGGAAGCACTCCCCGGACATTGTATTAATTCTAAAATATTGAAAAGAGTCAATTTTAAAAGATTTGGAAAAAATGGTTGATTTATACAATACCTACTTTTATACAATACCTACTTTTATACAATGGAGTGTTTGAAAAATAATTAAAAAATTGAGTATTAGATATTTATAACACTTTTAAGAGAAGGTGGGGAAAGATCAACTTATTTTAATCATTTTATTGAAGAAGTTCACTATAAAAGGATGATAAAGTATTTTTTTCTCATCTCACTCGAATATGCAAGCTGATTAACACACTTTATTCTGCGAGTTGGGTCATTATAGTGGTCTTTTGTTCAATATATACACTCTCAAAAGTTTTACAATGTGGAGATACAAAGTAGCCTCTTTGTTGCATGGGAAGTGGTAATAAGTGACTCTAATTGTGGAGTAGGTTCTCTAGTAAAAGATAAGAGATTGAGTGACATGGATACTACTATTATAAGGGACTCTACACTTAGTGCAATGTGCGTTCCTTGAATGATTAAGGAGATATCAAAGATTTTGAAAGTTCGATGCAACTTTCGTAGCTTGTGCATTAATTTACAAGTGAATAAAGGAAAACTTGGAAAGAGAAAATTATACTCAACATTTTCAACATTGACTTTTGCTCCATTTCATAAATGAAATAACATAAAAGTGTATAGTAAATGACAATGTCTAGCATGATAAGCATGCTCTTAAGTCATGTCCCCGAAGAGAGCTATCCCCTATAAAACATCTACATGATATAGAGAGAGAAAATATCATAGATCCACTTCAAGACATGTCAACAACAAGGAAATGTCTATTAAAAATGATTAAAACATAGAACATTTAGAATGATCAAGGATAGTACAACTAAATTTCTCTCCAAATTGAAAGCCCTAATAGGTTAAGAAACAAATAATGTGTATGTAATACATTTAAGCTTATACCAAGCTTTCTAAAGTATACTGATTCTAAAAATATAAGTGGAAGGGAAGAATTCAACCGCCTCTCCTTCTTGAGCTTATTAGGAGTTAAGAGTGAAAGAACTTGGACTTTGAAGGGACTTACCAAAAGCATACTTCTTGAATGTGGCATTATAACTCCAATAATAATACTTCCACCATTCTATATGAGGTTAATTCCAAGCTTATGTTATGGGAGATCAAGTTATATATGCATTCCATACAATATTTGTCCATAGGTTAGTAGTTGTATCTCCATTTATATATTGTACTATTTTATGATAATACCCAAATTAATTTATGCCCTTTAACCCTTTACATAAAGTGGTATAAAACCTTATAAATTATGTGATCAAATTTTTATTATGATTTGAGATGACATGGTACCCATTAAGTATTGAATCCTTATAGATTATGTAACATAACATTAGCAATAATCTCTTTAAAGTATAGAATAGAAATTAAATAATTTATGCAACTAGCTTCAAATATTTTTTCTAAAGCGCAGGCAAAGGGATTGTTGATGTGCATTTTTACATACCAATGCTTTAGAACAATATTTGTAGCCTTACTTGAAAGTATTGACACATTAAGAGTCTTCTTTTAATTCTAGTAATAAACATGTGACAAAAGTCATTTGACAATCAAGCTTTAGGCTATCACATTTAAGGAACTACAATAAAAATTCTAGGGATTCAAATTTTTAGTGAAAAGCATAAATTCATGCATAAATCTTACTTTAATCAAGTTTGTTTATCAAAAGGAAATTTTATAATCACCATTCTATCAAATACAATAAATTTCACACCTTGAAAGTTATCACAAAAGCCAATAAATTGACTAATTAATTTACCATAAATAATTTCTAATATACTAGCATCCGAGCTCACTAGAAATCTTACATCTCCAAAAAGAAATAATATGGTGTTTATGTGGTTTTAAATTCATTGCATTCCATTATTTCAATTTTTGAAGAGTTGATGGGTTCTGTCAATATGTTTGAGGGAAATTGTAAAGAAAAACTAATATTATTTTATCAAATTAAAAGAAGAAGACAAGAATGGAATGCCAATAAATACATGTGAGGGTTTGGATAAATTTGTGTTTTCACACTTTATTGCAAATTATGTAAGGCTCCAACTTTTTCTTTGTAACTTTTAAAACTTTTTGATTAGTCCATTCATGTTAAATTGATATCTTGACCTTTACAGTTTAGCATGAAGCAGTATTGTATCATCATCATATGTGGATAGTCCAAAGATGGGACATGACCTTCAATATTGGTAAGGAATTAGAGATGATTAGTAGTAGACCAATGAAAAGGGCGAGTCAAGACTATCCTAACCAATAGATTAGCTTACCTAACGCAAGTTATGAGAAAACCATATGCACATTAAATTCAAGTTGAATGATGATAATTGTTAATAAAAAATTAACTAAATGAAAAGTCAATAGATAGTATATTTAATGGATAAGACAAGGTTAGAAAGTTACCAATTTTTTTAAGTGTGACCAAAGATCCCGAATACACAAAGAAAAATAAAATTATGTACTCGTATTTATTTAGTAATGATTGAATTTGATCTTGTTGAGATTTGTGAATCTTAGGTAATCAAAATGATGTCTTAACCAAGTAATTTTTGGAAAAAAAAAAATAGGGTCCATGGGAACATGATAAGACCAACTAAACCCTTATAAAAATACTTTATTTACCAAAGTAACTATTAAGTACAGCTTAGAGAAGAGAGTCCAATATAGTTTTTTGAGTCAAGTTTAACCTTAAATCATTTTTGGTTTTAATTGATTAAAAATAACATGTTAAGGTGTATGTGGCATGTGAGAGTTGATAGAGTATAATGATTTTTTAATACTTGAATTTGATATTTGAGAGGTTTATAAAGGGCTAAAAATTATCTTATTTTATGTTTTTCTATAATTTTTAAGGCCCTAGGTTTGGTACCTATGGGTTATGGGTCATCATAAGTCCTTAATATGTACTTGGGTTGAAATATGATCCTTCTAAACTTTCTATTATAAGGAACGAAAAGTTTATGGTTTGGAATTTGGAGAAGTGACTTGTTATTATAAGGAATGAAAAGTTTATGGTTTGGAATTTTGAGAAGTGACTTGTTATTCTCCAACCCCACTCCCCAAAGTACATTTATGTAGCTTGGAGAGGCAAACAATGCTCATACATGTGAGTCACCTTGTATGTTGGGGTTTGTGTACAAGTACACTTCACACATTCCCAAAACTCTCACACATGTGTGAGAACTCATGTGGGAGTGTGATGAGAGTAGAAGAATGTGAAGTTGACAAATGGGAAGGTGACAAGAGTCATCTACCCATTCAAGGGATTTAAGTTTGAATATTTGATTACCATCCAATTTAGGAGGAGTTCGTAGCATTCTTGTTTTTGGATCTTTCATTTCTTTTGGATTTGAAGGAACTAGATATGAGAAGAGAAGAGGAGGGAATTTGTTCCTATAGATTTTTTCAATTAAAATGAGCAATCATGGAGGAAGAGGAACCTAATCTTCATAAATCTCATTGAGAGATACATTAATTTTGTTGGAAACTACAATTGAAACAATTGTTATATTGTCATTGATGTCAAACCTTAACTGGTAAGACAATTTCAATCTAGGATAGTACCATATCTTTTGATTGATGAAGATGATTTGAAAAGAAGAGATAACAAGAGGACCTAAGGAAAGGTTGAGTTATGTGATACTTCAATGAGCACTTGATTAGTTGGAACATTCACAAGGTAATGTGTTGTTTACCTAAGTAAGAAGAAAGACTATAAATGTAGGCTTAACTCAGCAAAAGTGAAGAAATCTAGTTTAAGCCGAGTGATGTTAGTGTCGACTGAGTGCTAGTATATGCCCAATAAATATAGTGTTTACCAAACATCAGTAATTGTTGAGCAACATAAAATGTAATACCCCTTTAACCCTAATATAAGTTTTGTGTTTTTGAAAGAATTAAGATCTTTCGATGTTTTCTTACAACTTAAGTTGTACATGATACTTGTTTGATCTATTCCTATAGTTGTTTATAATAATTTCATAAGCTAGTACTCAATAATTCTAATATCAGACATACTATCTAAAGGTATCATTTTTGTATGTATTTATCTCCGTGTATGTATTGAGTACCTTCAAGACCTTTATGAATATAGTTAGGATGTTATATGACATGTACTTGATAGATATATATAAGTGGTTATTTATATTTTCTTCTATTAAGGTTATTTTGGATGAATCTTGTATCTCACTTGATGATTTGATTATGTTGATTTATTATTAGTATTGATAAGAGACTAACACAATGCTTGAGATTCTAACCATCGTTATGATGATGCTACATGCTTTGAGTATATACATACATGATGTGTTTTCATGATTCAGGATGAAGTCATAGTTACTCACATAGTTAAGGTCCACACGATGTATCGATCCTGGTCATCTGTCTGCAATTTTTTCTTTTATATATATATTCATGCATATGTATTTCTTCTTTGTGATGCAGGCTTGCAGGTATTGGGCATCGACTTCACCTGGCTTCACAGGTCTGAGTATGCCCTCAAATCCTCGATGGTTGTTGTTATGGAGATAGTACTAAGGCCCCTACATGAGTCTTCCTTTGTCATTATTCCAATTTGGGAATATTAGGGTTCCTTCTTTGTCAGTCAACCTTTGGGTCAAAAACCTAGATCCAATGCACCCGGTTGGGCATGGTTGTAGTTAGTGCCTTGTGGCCACTTGAATTCATTTGGTTGTATGATTTGTTTACTCATTTTATTTATTTCTCCTTCTTTGTATGATTCTTAGTTAATCTTTCTATGTTGTGTTTCAGGAGTTTGGCTTGACTTTCCTTGTTGACTTTGGTTGACCTTGTTTGATCTTATGATTTTCTCGATATGTTTCATAGATGATTTGTATGGCCTCTTTGGATGATTAGATTTATTTTGAGGCATGTGATTTTATTCTACCTCATAAATATTAAATATTAAATAATGCGAGGTATATTATTCTCAATTGTTAATTATTAAAAATGTGGATAGGTTATATATATAGATATTGATGTAATTAATGATGGCATATGAATATATGTTAGGATAATATTACATATGTGTATGAATGAATACAAATAATCTTTTATTGTATATTTGAGTAATATAGTTGTATGATATTAAGTTATTTTATAATACCCTTTAGTGAAGAGTTAGTTGGGAGTTGGTTACTTTTCCTCTCAACCTTTGGAAATCTATTTATATGCACTAATTTCTCATTTGAAGAGAGGATATTTTGGGGCTGAAGCATTGAGGAGAGGATGGCCTTAATTTTCATGGTGATTTTGGAGAGAAAACTTGGAGATGTGAGGGAGAGTTTGTAAGCATATGTCTTTAAGAATTTTTGGTTATCTTTGCTTTTGGGAGAGACATTTTTGTGAGAATTTTAGTAGTTGAGAGAGGGATTCTTTGCTGTGGAATTATTTCTTTCTTTCATGGAGATTTCTGAAAGTGGATAGGGTTTGAAGGATGCATCTCAAGTTTGGATTTGTCTTCTCTTTTGTTTCCTTCCTTCTTCGATTCAACCTTCGTAGGACATGAGGTATGGATTGAATATTTTAGTTACTTTATGTCTCTAATAGATTATGGATTTATTTATATATTATCATTATTTATTATATCTATACTTTTTATCTCTATGGTTATTTTAAAGTTTTGAGTTTTTGTTTGTAAGAATTGGCATGTGTTTTCCTAGGGTTTTTAGCAACCCATTTTTGGAGATCTATTATTATAATAATTTAAATTGCATCTAGGGTTTTACTAAATTGATTTTGTGGAACTAAAATTAACAGATATCAAATGGGTATCTCTCTAATTTTATTTTTAGGGTCGAATTAATGCCTTATTTTTGACATTTTGGCAGACTATGCCTGTCCATTCTTGATTCTGAATTTTCTGTCAAATGTATTCATATGCTACAGGATGATATGATCATATAAAAGTTTGAATTTGATATCAGACATTATCCTAAGTCTTATCTTTCATTTCCAATTGGTTTGGTGAATTTTAATTATGTTTTGTGAAAATTACAACCGTTTTATTGAAGGTAGGTCTGAACCCTAACTAGAATTTTCTATTTTAAACCAGAAGTCATAACTTTCTTTCCCACCATTGGATCTTCCTAAAAATAAAATTAAGAGTCCATAATTATGTTATCTAAATCTCCACCAAAGAGATTTCCTTTATTATTTGTTTTGTGGAAGATATGGATGACTATTCTATGATGACTGTTCTTTGCATTTAATCATTGCTTGAAATAATTCAGTTTAAGAACATCATTAAGTTTTAAGGTTTCGTATGGCTACCAGAGGCTATTAGAATTTTTTTTTGGTTAATTGGATCTATGTATACTCTGAATATTTTTATAATATCACTTGGATGTCTTCTTATATGTTTGGAACATTCTGAATGCCATATTGGGTTTAGGGTTGTCAAGTGGACTAGGGACAACATATGTTTTCCTAAACTCAATCAAATGTTGTTATGGAATTGATATGAATTCTTGATGATGAATCTATTATGTTCTTATGATTTTTATATGTATGTTAGGGAACCTAAGTACACTAGGTGAGTGGCTCATAGTGAGGGGTCGGGGCCCTAAGTGGCTAGTACCAGGATAACCTACTATGAGTTATTTAATCAAGTGATAACCTAAATAAATGAATTGGGAATGGGAGATTATTGGAATGGGAAATTACACACTAATCAAGATTAATTGTGCCTTGCCCATGCCTTTAGTGCTAGTAAAGACTAAGGATGGGAGTGGGAGAAGGTACCTATGCATAGGTATGACTGAATGACCTTGTCTGTACGAGAGGCATTCAGTTCCGCATGTTCCTACTTGGGGGCCGGGGCCAAGAGTGGCTAGTACCAGGACCACCCAAGGGGTGAGGGCTATGCGATGACACTCACCTAGCTTGTAGCTTAGAGTCTCTACCAAATTTGATCATGCCTCTGGTAGTCCTTGTGGTCTTCTTGTCTTTTCTTTTGTGTTGTGACTTTGGGGAAATTTTATCACCACCTTAGGAATTTCCTAGTTGTTACCTCTTGTATGGGCCTTTGGTTCTATCTCCTAGCTCAGGGGAGTGGGCCTATTGGTTCCACGTGGTTGGGTGGTTAATATTTATATCGAGGTATTGATCGTGATTCTTTGGATGATCCTAGCACATATTCCTTTCCAGATCTGCAGTTGAAGATTTCTTATTGGATATTTTAATATGTTGAGATGTACTTATGTATTTGTATTCATGTAATTAATCTCCTAAAAGGAGTCTTGTAGTATTGATGCAATCTCAATTCAAAGCAATGCATAAGGGAATGGGTAGTTCTAGGTAAAAGAAAGGGAAAAGAATGTGGAATATTGGACATGTTACTAGCATTAAAAGAAAGTGTTTATGTTATTTATCCTATCCTCTTATGTTGTCCATGTGTAAAGGAAATAATCTTAAATATAGTTATATATAATGATGTATCACAACAATAATGTATTCTCTCTTGATGAAAGAATTCAAGGAAATTATTGAGAAATGATAGATTAGTGATTGGAATTATTAACAATGAATGGTTATGAAACAATGCAATAAAATAGTAATTTGATTTTAATGTTAATACTTGGTTCATGTTAATGAAGTACCTAGGATGATGCCTACCTTAATGAATATTAATCTCTTACCTAAATTATTAGAGAAAAGTGATATAAAGGATAGTAGATGTAGATGAAATCAATATGAATTTATGGAATGAGTTGGTAAAAGGAATAATGATGTTGGATGATTAACTTATGTTTAATAAAAGAAATAAGTTAGGGACATTTAACGTGATGCATTAAAATGAACGTAGATCTTTTAAGCTCACAATTCCATGAATATCTCATGCATGTAAATGGTTTATATGATGTTGCTTTAGTAGCGATGTTAGGTAACCCGTGAGGACTTAAGTTGTATAAATATTACATTCAAGTAGTAGAAAATTATTTCTTCTTTTAGAAATATGAAGTGTAATGATGAATATTATTCTAGTTAAAATTTAAAAAAGAAATTTACTACTTACATTTTATAGAGGTTTATGTCTTGTCCTCTTGGGTTTCCTAGTGGGGCATTACATAAAATTACCAAGAAAAGATAGTGTTTGTCGAGGAAGACAATTTTTAGTGGTGATCGAGATACACAGTGATGATCGAGAAGATGAAATTTAGTGAAAAAAGATTGATCTACCTGATTAAGAAGGTATAAGTTTAACCTAAGTGTGAGGTTATAGTGTGTGGAGAAGAGGCTGATGTTATTGTCTAATAAGTCTAAGCTGAAGGATTAAGATGAAATTGTGAAGGAGCTAAACATAGTTGTTGTGATTGCTTGAAGTAAATTCTAAGTAGATTAGAGATGGAGATGGAAATGAAGGTTAGTCAGTAAATTAACATATGTGCAAAGTGGATCTATATTTGCAAAGTGACTTGTATGTTTTTCAGATCATAACCTATTGTTACTTTCTAAGCATCGTATCAGTCTAAATCCTTTAATCAAGGTTGACCTTATAGTCATTTTTAAACCCTTTAATCAAGGTGACATTCTAATGGAATGTTCTTAAGTCCTCTAACCAGGCCACTCCTAACTGGGTGATTAAATCCTTTAATAGGGTCACACCTAACAATGTGTATGTAAACCTTTAACCGGGTTGACTTTTCACAAAGCTCACTTCAGAAGAGTGAAAATAAGTAGCATGTTACAAATAATTTTTTCCCAAATTGGGTTTCTACTATAAATCCTAGTGTTATAATTGGGTTGAAATCTTTATATTCTACAAGTTAATTACTTTTGGACAGTGGAAAACATGTTATATGTTTCTGACATATTCTATAGAGACCGAGTTGAATTTTTTATTATATCTAAGTTTTTTGAAGAGCTAAAAAGTTCAATTGGTACATCTAGACCTAAGAAAAATTGATTCACCCCCATCTCTGTTGTTCTAAAATCATTCTAACAATTTGAGGCAGGAGCATCCTAGGATTTTTGGCAATCCCATGTCAACCAAAAATATGTTTGTTTTGAAAGGCATATTAGTAGTGTTGATCTTAGTTGGTGAAATATTTTCTCGATTTTGGAGTTTGGTTGCTCGGTTTCTATGGTTACTGGGGTGCTCGGTCTTTGAAGAATGCTCGATAACTGAAGACATCAGGTCACTAGCGCTCAGTTATTTATTTGATGCTCAGTGTTTAGTTACCGATGGGTCTCAGTGTTGCTTTCTGGTGCTTAGTGTTCTTGTAGACCAACTTAGTTGTTTGGATGGATTGGCTCGACCGACTGATGCATTTAATTTAGGTCACGTTCCTTGTGTTATGGATTGACCATTGGATGTGAGGGGACCTAGATCTAGCGTGTTGCATTCTCGTATGTGGATTTGGAGGCCGACATGGATAATTTAATTATTGTTAGGCTGTTTGAGAGCCAACCATGTTTTGCATTTGATATTTATATATTTGGAAGCTGACTTGTGGATAGGAATTAGTATTTAAGTAGATGTTTTGGTATTTCTTTGAGGAGAGTGAGAGTGAGAGCAGAGATCTAGAGTTGGATCTAGAAATATAGCAGAGTTAGTAGCTTGCAAGCTTAGGCACAAGAAGATTATGTGGTGGCATGTGTGCACAAGTTTAGATCTTTCTTGGAGTGCTTACCAGTGTCATGTTGTGTTACAGACCTAGGCTAACTGAGAGATATATTGGATCCTGCATGATCTTGTAGAGCTGGTCTTTCTTTGTAATTGGCCATAACTAGGAAGGCCTTATAGCTGAACACATTGCATGTACTTAGTTTTTTATGAATAAATATACTTGTTTTCTCTCAGATTTGGTGTTGTTATTATGTAATTCTGCTGTGTTGTGGTTTGTATGCAAGTTTGTATAGTGCTTAATTGGATCCTCCATCACTTGAATACATCTAGTGGTATCATAGTAGAGTTGATCTTGAATGTGTGGACATATCACCGAAGGAGAGGAAATTCATACCAAGATCTTCAATTGAAGATGGCTCCAAGGAGAGCTCGTGAGATCTCAAAGGAGAAAGCTACTAGAGAATTCAATCTTGATGATTTTAGAGCTTTGCATAAACAAGTGCAAGATTTGCAAGAGGAATTGAGAAAGAAGAAGACTTCACCAAAGGAAGGTAGTGATGATGAATCTAAGGAAGAAGATAATTTTGAAGAAGTTGTAGAAGAAGCTATGGATCTTGAAGAGAATATAATCCTGAAAGCTATGTCTAAAATTGGGAAAAGACTTAAGATTGAAGTTTCTACATTTGCTAGAAGCCTTAGGCCAGAAGAGTTGATTGATTGAATTAATTTTAAATAGATGAGTCCTTTGAGTATGAAGAAATAGAGGATCCTGATAGGGTTAGATTTGCAAAGACTAAAATAAAGGGTCATGAAAATATCTAGTGGAGGGAAGTTCAGTTGGAAAGAAGTAGGACAAGAAAGGAAAAGATCACTAAATGGAATTGAATGGTTGACAAGTTGAAGAAGTAATTCATTTTAGTGGATTATGATTTAGACATGTTTAAGAAGATGCAAGCCTTGAAGCAGAATAAAAAATTAGTGTAGAAGTACAATAAGGAGTTTTACAAAATTCTGATTAGGACTGGTCATTCTGAAGCTGATAAAGAGAAGGTTGCTAGGTATGTCTATGGTTTGAGACCTAGTATTCAAGAAGAGTTACTTACTGTTCGGATGAAAATAATAGGAAATGCTTATTAGATGGCATTAAAGATTCATGAGAAGCTAAATAAGAAGTTTGAAGGAAGACAAAATAATAGGAATCGAGTAGGTAAGGCTGGTGAAATAGTTGCAAAAGGTAATGTGGTAGAGAATCCTAAGAATACTGATATAGGATCTAGCAGTGGTCAAGTCACTAAGAATTTCAATACTGGATAGAGAGGAAGGTGGAAAAATGAGTTCACTAGTACTTGTTATCAATGTGGTGAAGTGGGTCATAGAAGTTTTCAATGTCCTCATAAAAGGGTTGCACTAACTACCAAGGAAGACATTGAGAATTTTGCAGAGAAGGGTGAATTTCTTATCACTAGGAGATTGGCTACATGTGTCTAGGAACCAGCGTAAAGAATAAATTTGTTCAGAACTAGATGTAATTGTAAGGATAAGGTATGTAATCTTATAGTTGATGGTGGAAGTTCTGAGAACTTTGTTTCAGAAGAGATGGTTAGCAAGTTGAATTTGGAAAGAAAGAAACATCCTAATCCATATTAGATTAGTTGGATACAAGATGTGTCTAAGGTTAGGATTGAAGAACAATGCTTGGTTAATTTTCAGATTGGATCTTATCATGATGAAATATTGTGTGATATATTGCCTATGGATACTTGTCATATATTGCTCGTGAGACATTGGCAGTTTGACAGAAATGTTTTGTTTGATGGTCGTGCAAACACTTATGTGGTTAGGCATGAAGGATATAGGAATAATCTGTTACCTTTATAGGAGACAGGGGCTAAGGGATGTGGAGTTATCAGGTGTTGTCCTTGTTAGTCCATTTTCCAATCATTGCAAAACCTTATGAAAATGGCCTATTCTCTGCAGTCTTTGTTTTGTTGTCTTGTCGTGCCTGATATCACAGTTTTGACTTGCAATGAAGATCCATTTGTTTCATGATGTGTGCCCTTAGCCCAGTGTTCTTCATGTTGTCACCTTGCTCCATTCTAGATCGCATAAGCTAGTTCGCAAAGCCTAGGGAATTATTCAAGTCCTAAGGTCCGCAGGAAATAAGCTTTAAAATCTGCCACAGTGTCAAAAACCCATAGTGTTTTCGAAAACCTTTTGGTCTATCATTAATCCTATGTGTTTTTGATCCTTTGCCAAAAACCCTCATTTTTTTTAACCTTTTCCTTCTAGCTTTTGTGCACTTGTCTTTTGGTGCCAAAAACTTTGTGTGTTTTCGACCTTGGTCTTAACTGCGCAAGTCCAACTGGATGGTGGGTCCAGACTCTTCCTAATTGGTTGTCACATGGCTGCATGTCAGACTTTTTTGACATGTGATCATGTGACCGCTTGCCACCTAGCCCTGTGGGTCCCAGTCCTGTTCAACTGCCTAGCGGTCTACTTTGCCTTAGTGCGCAAGTGTGATGGATGGTGGGATCTAGTTTCTGGATTGGTCAGAGGGTCCTGACATGTTGGAACATCAATGATTTTCATTAAATCACAAAGGATTTGTCAAGGTTATGCGAAGTTGTGATAACCGTCCGATCCTCAAAAAGGTAAAGCTCATTTTTGATTGGTCCATGTGGCGGTGATTTGTTAGATATGTCAGCGGGGCTTGTGATAGTGATTTTAATGTATGGTCAGTGTGTGATCGCATGGAACATTCTAACCCCATGTGGTCATGTGCCCACTGTCTAATTGGATGCCGATGGGTTTTGTATGCAGTGGGCCCACTGTCAAAGGCAGTGATGTGGCAGCCTGTGGTTGGCTGTCACATGATCGCATAGCCTAGTTTTTGGCTATAAGATCATGCAACCAGTTGACACATGTCCATTGGTCCTGGTGGCAAGTGGTAATGTGGCATCCACGGTGGTGGTGTGGGCACTTTTCATTGGTCCACGTGATTTGAGGTGGCATGTCGCATGTTCACATAACCTTTTCCAAGGCTATGCGATTGTGTGACTAACATTCTATGTTGGCAAGTGGCGGCGGTAGTTTTGCTAGTGGTAAAGGTTCATGGGTTGTCGCATGTTCACATAGTGCATCTCTGTGCTATGTGATCATGTGACAGCTATTGTCATAGTGGTAGTTGTAGCAAGATAAAGGGGTGCAGGCGATCGCATGTTCGCATAGCCTATCTCTATGCTATGTGATCATGCGACCAGGCATAAGGTGAACCCATTTTCCTATGGTAGTCAAGTTGTGACCATGTGATTCCATGACTGAGGGAAAATGATTAAGGAACATGAAGCCAGTGAAATGCATGTTAACCGTTGGGATTCAGGTTTGAATTTTTGAGAGTTTCCAGTGATAGAGGGTACCATTTTTATGGAATTCAATGCAGAAATGACCCTGTTTGGTGAGAAACGATTGGTTTTCCATTTGTAGTGTGGTCCAGGGTGCTTGACGGTTGATTGCAGAGGGATTTGTACCATGAGGAATGATTACAATCTTGGCTTGAGAAGTGTTTGCAGCTGGTTGATTAGACTATTTGAGCTTGCATGTTGTGGTTTGACCCCTGTCATGTCTATGTTAATTCCTCGGTGGGGTTAGGTGATTTTGAATTTTTGAGTTGGAAGTGATCATTATGCTTTCTTTGTAACCCTAGTATAAAGGGATTTTTGTGATCATTTTCGAGGGCATTGGGAGATAGGTATTCAAACTTTTGGGTTGTGAGTCTTCTTCTCAGTCTAAATTGTAATGACTTGTCTTGATTTTTTGACAATTGAAAGAAAGTTGTAGGTCTGAGCTGCAGTTTGCAAGAAGGGTTCCTTTGGATTGACTATACACACTTGAGGATTCTTCATACTTAATGCAGGCACTTGATTCTCATCTCTCCCTTGTGTCAACATAGATGGATTTTGAACTTTCTAATTCATTGCTTAACAATTTGTGTACAGGTCTTCATTCTTGAGTTCTAGTCTAGGATTAGATTAAATGATGCTCCAGATGGGACATAGATTCATCTCTTGTCTATGTATGGATATTCTATAAGTAGTCGAGGAGATTGTAGGTGTGTTTATGGCTTTGAATCTTAGATATATTCTGGTGTGTGTGTGTGGTTTGTCTTAGAAACCTTGCCCAATGGATGAGGCACTGGCCTAGATAAGTACTTCTTTATTGACATGTCCTGATTGGTTGTTATGATTAAAACACATAAAATTAAGAACCATTCCTTAAGTTTGTAGTATTTGGTTGTGTAAGGTTCCACCCCATAGCAATGGAGAGCCAATGAGTGTGTGGTTAACACTTAGTACTTTCTTGCTATTCTATTATCTATTATTCAAACCTAGTTCTTAGTATATGAAGTATATTTTATACTAGGTTAGGTGCACCCACCTTGGTTTTGCAGAGCCAGAAGCAGAAGAGGGCAATCTTTTCCCTAGATTTGGTCCAGTTATCCTAAGACCTCATTAAATTTTGGAGCTAACCACCCTTAAAATCTATCTGAGGGTATACTGGAAGCCTATTAGAGCATAAGCATCATTTTGGACACCAACAGGATGGCGACTCTGTTGGGGAGTGTTATACATGTTCATCTTAACTAGTAGGTCATCATTGGAAGAAATAGGGTTGTTCTTGTCCCTTGTCTCTCGAACTCATTTGAGTATTTATAGAGTGAAGAAACTATATTGTGATATTCCCAATACACTTGGGTGGCGGTTCAAACATCTTTGAAGCAGTGCTAGTTAGTATTTATTTTGTAGGATGAGTTATAGAGGTACCGGGTCTCGGAGAAAGAAGCATCTTGAAGATATAATGGAAGAAGGCATTCCAGGTAGTTCTGGGCCTAGTCAGACAAGGGGAGGAAAGAAGAGAAGAGGTGTTTCTCATACTTGGAGAAACAAGAAAGATACCAGACAAGAAATCCAAGCCAGGCCTAGTTAGGAAGAAAATAATTCAGAGTACGAAGAGGCTGTTGACTTGGGATTGAACCAGTATGAGGAAGATTTTCAAGTGGGAGATGATGAATCAGAGACCACTCTCCCTTAATCAAAAGAGATCTTTGAGGAGGTCTATGAACTAGAAAGAAGAGTTCAAGAATAGCTTGCCATTAGGCAGCAAAGAGAAAAGGACAAAGAAGATAAAGTAAGACAAGCCATGATAAGGGCTGATCAACTAAAGAGGTAGTTACTGGATTTGGAGGCAATTAATTTTGTCCCAAAGCCTAAAAATGTAAATGAATAGCCTATTGTTCAAAAAATATGTGAAGAAACTAAACCAAGAGATAAAAGAAAATAGAAGGCTGTTGGGATTCAAATCAGTGAACAAGTTATTGTGGATGGGACATTAGATCTAGGACTGAGATTAGATTCAGATTTGGAGATAGCTAGAAGGAAGAAAGAAATATTGGATAAAGAACTAGAGAAAGCAAAGTTGGAGGCTTCTACTATAGAAATCAGAAAGAAGATAGATTTTCTCAAGCATGCTTAGGACCTTCAAATGTTGCTGCTTCCTTTTTGGGACAAGGTGGAACTCATGGTAACAATGCAGCTCAAGCGAATGGTGTGCCAGGTGCCGCTAGAGTTCCTGATGGTTCAAACACAAGGACATATACATCTCAAGGAATGGATCCACTGCATGGAGCTCCTATTCATGAAAGGTACAAATAGCTTGTCTTCTTCGGTATTCCTGGTTATCCTAATGCAATCCCTGATGAAATTAGAAAGAAGCTTCCTAAATTTACTGGAAATAATGTCATCACTTGCAAAGAACATCTAAAATTTTTTATAGATGTAATAGATGATTATAATATAGAACCTGATGATGTTATAATGAAGCTATTTGTACAATCCCTGATAGAAGATGCTAGGGATTGGTTTAGAGGATTACCCCATGCTAGTATAGGATCATGGAATGAATTTAAAAACTATTTCAAGGAACACTATGGTAATAAAAATAATGAGGGTTTTATCCTAAATGAATTCAATAACATAAAGAAGAATCAACATGAAGAGGTCCTGGAATTTAATATAAGATTCCAAAAGGCTATGCATAGGCTCTTGTAGGTTATCAAACTAGATGACAGGGTGTGTCTTGTGACATACTTGAATGCCTTTGATGCAAAAATGGGATACCTCTTAAGGGACAAGAACCCTAGAAATCTTGGGGAAGCTTACAAATTGGCCATCAACATAGAGAGCAATAGAAGAATATCAGGAAAGATAGGAAGAAGAGATGATTGCAGGCCTCAAATGCAGAGTAAGAAAGAAATGGGAAGGTCTGTTGACTCTAAACCCAAAGAGGATGGAAATCTAAAACAAATTTTAAAGGCTTTGGAAGGTTTAAAGCCTAGTGAAAAGGGAAACAATAGAGCTATGACTATGGAGAGGTCAGCTCCAAACAATTTTAGCAGACAACCAAGAATGCAAAATTACCCTTACAACACTCAGTGGAAAGATGGCAAGCCCATTTTCCCAACCAAGAAAGAAAGGCCTGATGGAAGGATCCCTGATCCCTTGCATAGAAATTCAGTAAATATGACTGAAGATATCCCATGGTGTGCTACTTGTCAGTCTCCTCATGACCCTGAGCATTGTGTCATTGCTTTAAACTTACAAGAGAATCAAGAACAAGAGGATCAATATGACAAGAGTGGTTGTGGAATGACTTCTTCACATGTAGAGGATGAGACTGATTCTGATGAAGAGGATGAAGAGTTTGATGATGTTGGATGTAATATAGTGAGGGGTGAGGAGAAAGTTTCTTTAAGAAGACCCTTAGATGAAGAAATTGCTCAAATCACTGCAGACATGGTCACTCAAGCTAGAAGCAATTATAACTTGAGGAATAGGACAGTTGGAAATGCTACTGGTAAGCCAGGTAGTATGTTCATCAGGAGGATAGAAAATAGTGTACAACAACATGAAGAAAAGGGCAAGGGTGTCGATGATACTAACCAAGTGAAGGTAAAAAGGAAAATTATGCCTGCTGCAGTGCCTGGGAATAAAGCAAAAACATCAGATGTTGTGGTCCCTGTTTCTCAAAATGGAGAAGAATCTTCTCTCAAGAACAAGTCTGATCTGACAAAGGATAAGGTTGTCACTATTTTTGAGGAAGACATGAATAACCAAAAGTATGTTCCAATTGATATGTCCAAATTGCTTTCACAGATCACTGTCAAGGTTCCACTATTGGAAATGATGAGAATAGAAGAACACAAGGTCAAGGTCTTAAATTGGGTAAATGGTGTTTCTTCTACAGGAATCCATGAAGTGAGTAGAAATGACAAACATGTGGCTTCCTTGGAAGACACACCTGACAGTAAGAGTGAAGAAATTGTTTCTGAGATCCCTCAAATCTTCTTGGATACAAATATTGTAAACAATGCAGTAGGGACAATTGATCCTTTTTTCTTGTCTCTTGTTATTAATGGTAAAATGTTGAAGAATTGCATGATTGATTTTGGAGCATCAAACACTGTCATGCCTATAGAGATCATGAAATAATTAGGACTAAAGGTTAATACACCTCATGGGAGATGCCAAGCTATGGACTCAAGAGAAGTGCCAGTTATTGGTACCATCAAGGCTTTTCCTTATAAATTAGCTACATTTCCCAACAAACAGTTGACTATGAGTGTTCTTGTAGTTGACATTCCTCCTCAATATGGAATGTTGTTATCTAGAAAGTGGAGTGCCTCCATGGGAGGAAGTATTCAATGTGAGTTGTCCTTTGCCACTTTTGACATTTAAGGAGAGAGTGTGAAGGTGTCAAGGGAAGCCAAGACCCTACATATGATTGAGGAAAATGAAAAGGATAGCATGAATTGTTTTGTTGACACTGACATTGGCTCATTCCAAGTCTAGAGGAATGAGATGTAGGAGAAGGTCAGGCCTATCCTTTTGGATGATGATGAGAGTAACATGGAATAGGGTAATGTCTTGTGGACATTATATTTTGATAGAGAAAATTCTAGGGAAGGTGCTGGAGCAGGAGTGTTATTAATATCCCCAAGTGGTAAGACTTTTAAGTTTTCTTTCACTCTCCTATTTTCTTGCACAAACAATGTTGCTGAATATGAGGCCCTATTGATTGGTTTGAAACAAGCATCAAAACATGGGATCAAACATCTTAGGGTAATTGGTGATTCTAAGTTAGTAATATATCAGATTAGATCAAAGTATGCATCAAAAAACCAAAGGTTGAAACAATATAGGAATGTTGTATGGGATGAAATTGAATGTTTCAGTGCTTTCAGAATTGATTAGGTGGATAGAAGCCAAAATAGGATGGAAAATTTACTACCAAACATAGCCTTAAGGCCAAAGGATGTTACCTTTGTGGGGATATCTAGAATTGAGTGTAAGTCTAGGCCTTCTATCCCAGATAATGTTGAGAATTGTCAAGTATTTTCTGATGATCAGGATATATTGAGGTTCTTATAGTGTGAGTGTCAATTTGATGGTCAGGAAATGGATTTTAGCACCTATGTAGACAACAAAGATGGAAAAGAGAGTGTCCTTGGGAAGGAAGTACTGCAATTGAAGTCAAATAGGATCCCAAGGGGATTGGTTTCTCTTGAGAGAGCATTTGATAATAAAGAGAGGGCTTGTGTAGCTAGACTTGCTGACAAGGTAAGTGATTTGGGGGAAGTAAATCTAGGGACAAGCCAAGAACCAAGGAACATTTACATAGGTAAATGCTTATCTCAAAGAACTAGAAGAAATTTGATTGATCTTCTCAAAAAATTTAGACATGTTTTTGCAAGGTCTTATGAAGATTTGAAGGCATATAGAGAAGATCTCTTTCAACATGAGATACCATTAAAGGAAGGAACTAGACCTTTTAGGCAGAAATTAAGGCTTGTGAACCCTACTTTGGCACCAAAAATGCAAGATGAACTTAAAAAGATGATGGATGTTGGCATTATCAAGCCTGTCAAACATTCTACTTGGGTGTCAAACTTGGTTCCAGTTAGAAAAAGAATGGTGACATTAGGCTGTGTGTTGATTTTAGAAATCTGAATGTCAATTCTTTGAAAGACAACTATGGTCTCCCTAATATGGAAAACATGCTACAAAGAGTCATTGGATCAGAGTTGATGTCAATGATGCATGGTTTCTCTGGGTATAATCAGGTCATGGTCAAGGAGTCAGAACAATTCAAGACTGCATTCAATACTCCTTGGGGAACATATGTTTATGTCAGAATGCCATTTGGTCTGACAAATGTAGGAGCTACTTTCCAGAGAGCTATGGATGTGGCCTTTCCTGATTTCATAAATAAGTTTTTAGTGGTATATCAAGATGATCTCATGGCATATTTAGCGAAGGAGGATCAGCACTGTGAGCATCTTGAAAAGATTTTTATTAGAGCTCTGGAATACGGAATTTCTTTGAATCCAAAGAAATGTTTTTATGGTGTGGTGGAAGGCAAGCTCTTAGGACATGTTGTGTCCAAGGATGGAGTGAGAATTGATCCTAAAAGGGTTATGGCAATAGACAAGCTTTCACCACCAAGGAAGGTTAAAGGAGTATAATCTTTCTTTGGGCAAGTGAATTTTCTTAGAAGGTTTGTTACTAACTTTGCAGAAATTTGTATTCCCATCTTTGGAATGTTGAAGAAAAATGAAAAATTAGAATCGAATGAAGAAGAAGATAAATCTTTTAGAAGTATCAAATAGGCCATTAAAGATGCCCCTATTTTGAGGACCCCTGATTATGCTAAGCCCATGCAGATTTTCTCTTTTGCTTCTTATCATATAGTTGCAGCAGTTTTATTACAAAAGAATTCAGAAGGGTATGAACAACCCATATCCTTTTTCAGAAAATCCTTATATGCAGCAGAACTAAAGTATGATATAGTTGAGAAGTAGGCTTATGCTCTAGTCAAAGTAGTCAAGGCTTTTAGGTGTTATCTTGTGGGAGCTAGGGTGGTTTCTTATGTTCCTAATGCTGCTATCAAGGATATTCTAGTGTAACAAGAGGTCTCAAGTAAGAGATGTAGATGGATCAACAAGATCCAAGAATTCAATATAGATATTCAGATTACAAAATTGGTAAGATGCCTTGGTCTTGCAAAGTTGATGGCATAGAGTAATTTGGTTGCAAACCATGTGAACATGTTAGAGGAGGAAGAAAGGTCATATGTTTATGATTTGGACTGTTGTGATTGGTACGGGGATGTCATCAATTACTTGCAAAAATTGTTTCTTCCCCCTGACATGAGTGAAAATAAGAAAAGGACTATCAAGCTACAATCTATGAGATATGCCATTATACATGGTGAGTTATGGTGGAAAAGCAATGAAGGTGTATTGCTAAAATGTGTAGACCAGGAAAGGTCTAAGTCTTTGTTAGAATCAATGCATCAAGATGTATGTGGAGGACACTACATGGAAAAGACCACAGCCCACAAGATCCTTAGATCTGGATTTTGGTGGCCTACAGTTTTTAAAGATACACATCAGTTTGTAAGGAAGTGTGATGCATGCCAGAGGTTTGCAGGTAAGCTGAAATTTGGTGGAAATTTACCACTCAAACCAGTCTCAGTTTAGGCCCCTTTCCAGTAGTGGGGTATTGATTTCATAGGTGAGATTCCAAACAAGTCTAGTGGTGGGAATTCCTACATATTAGTGGCAACAGACTATTTCACTAAATGGGTTGAAGCTATTCCCACTAGGAGGGCCACTAGTAAAGTTGTTATTGATTTCATGATGCTGAATATTTTCACTAGGTTTGGATGTCCAGAAACAATAGTGGTAGACAATGTGATGTGTTTTAGATCTCATGAGTTTGATGATTTTTGTAAGAATTATGGGATACACATTTCATTCTCTTCCCCATATCACCCACAGGGAAATGGCCAGGCTGAATCCACTAATAAAAGCTTGATAAAGATCCTCAAAAGAGTATTGGACAGGAATAAAAAATTGTTGGACTCAAAACTTTGGTGGGCATTGTGGCCTGACAGAGTGACCATCAAGAAGGCCATAGGTTGTGCCCCATTTGATCTATTCTACGGGATTGGAACTAGGTTACCTCAGAATAATCTATTGCATATGTGTAAATTCATCCAGGCATATGATGAAGACTTAGATGATGAAATGAGACTAAGGATGGATGAGTTAATCCAGTTGGAGGAGGTAAGAAGAGATGCACATGAAAGAAATGAAACACTTTAGACATAGTGTAAGAGCTTATTTGATAAAAGAGCCACTCAAAGGAGTTTTGGGGCTGGTGATCTTGTTCTAATGTGGAATGCCAGATTAGAGGATAAGGGAAGGCATGGTAAATTCAACCCTATCTAGTTAGGTCCTTATCTGATTGAAAGCAAATGGGGAGTTGATTCATATATTCTGAAAGATCTAACTGGTGGCACTTTGGAATTGCTTGTTCATGGACAATTCCTAAAGTTTTACTTCTCTTGAAGTATCTTTTTCCATGAGCAGTAGTTAGGATTCTTCCCTAGGTCTCTTAGGGTTGTTTTTGGTCCAAAATTTTATGGTCTGCTCTTCCAGTAGATTCTATTTTCTCATTGTATTTGCAAGAGATACATGTCCCCAACTAGAGTCACTGTTAGTCCATTTTCTAGTCATTGTAAAATCTTATGAAAATGACCTATTGTCTACAGTCTTTGTTTTTCTGTCTTGTCGTGCCTGCAATCACAATTTTGACTTGCGATGAAGATCCATTTGTTTCATGATGTGCACCCTTAGCCCAGTGTTCTTCATGTTGTCACCTTGCTCCATTCTAGATCGCATAAGCTAATTCACAAAGCCCAGGGAATTATTCAAGTCCTAAGGTCTGCAGGAAACAAGCTTTAAAATCTACCACAGTGTCGAAAACCTATAGTGTTTTCAAAAACCCATGATGTTTTCGGCTTCCCTGCTACCTTTCGGTCTATCGTTAATCCTATGTGTTTTTGATCTTTTTCCAAAAACCCTCATTATTTTTGACCTTTTCCTTCCAGCTTTTGTCAACTTGTCTTTTGGTGCCAAAAACTTTGTGTGTTTCCGACCTTGGTCTTAACTATGCAAGTTCGACTGGATGGTGGGTCCAGACTCTTCCTGATTGGTTGCCACATGGCCGCATGTCAGACTTTTTTGACATGTGATCATGTGACCACTTGCCACCTAGCCATGTGGGTCCTAGTCCTATTCAGCTACCTAGCAGTCTACTTTGCCTTACTGTGAAAGTGCGATGGATGGTGGGACCTGGTTTCCAGATTGGTCAGAGGGTCCTAACATGTCAGAACATCAATGGTTCTCATTAAAGCATGAAGGATTTGTCAAGATTATGGGAAGTTGTGACAACCGTCTGATCCTCAAAAAGGTAAAGCTCATTTCCAATTGGTCCATGTGGCGGTGACTTGTCAGATATGTCGACAGGGCTTATGATAGTGATTTTAATCTACAGTCAGCGTGTGATCACATGGAATATTCTAACCCCATGCGATCATGCACCCACCGTTTGATTAGATGCTGATGGGTTTTGTATGCAGTGGGTCCGCTATTAGAGGTAGTGATGTGGCAGCCTATAATTGGCTATCGCATGATCCCATAGCCAAGTTTTTGGCTATGCAATCATGCGACTAGTTGACACGTGTCCATGGGGCCCGGTGGCAAGTGGTAATAAGGCATCTACGGTGGTGGTGTGGGAACTTTTCATTGGTCCGCATGATTTGAGGTGGCATGTCACATGTTTGCATAGCCTTTTCCAAGGCTATGCGATCATGTGACTAACGTTCTATGTTGCCAGGTGGCGGTGGTGATTTTGCTGGCGGTAAAGGTTCATGGGTTGTCTCATGTTCGCATAGCCCCTCTCCGTGTTATGCGATCATGCGACACCTATTGTCACGGTGGCGGTTGCGGCAAGATAAAGGGGTGTGGGTGGTCATATGTTTGCATAGCCCGTCTCCCTGCTATGCGATCATTTGACCAGGCATAAGGTGAACCCATTTTCCTATGGCAGTCAAGTTGTGACCGCAGGATTGCATGATTGAGGGAAAATGGTTAAGGAACATGAAGCCCATGAAATGCATGTTAACCATTGCGATTCAGGTTTGAATTTCTGAGAGTTTCCAGTAATAGAGGGTACCATTTTTATGGAATTCAATGCAGAAACGACCCTGTTTGGTGAGAAGTGATTGGTTTACCATTTGCAGTGTGGTCCAGGGTGCTTGACGATTGATTGCAGAGGGATTTGTATCATGAGGAATGAATAAAATCTTGGCTTGAGAAGTGTTTGCAGCTAGTTGATTAGACTGTTTGAGCTTGCATGCTGTGGCTTGACCCCTATCATGTCTATGTTAATTCCTCGGTGGGGTTAGGTGATTTTGAATTTTTGAGTTGGAAGTGATCATTATGCTTGCTTTGTAACCCTAGTATAAAGGGATTTTTGTTATCATTTTTTAGGGCATTGGGAGATAGGTATTCAAACTTTTGGGTTGTTAGTCCTCTTCTCAGTCTGGATTGTAATGACTTGTCTTGATTTTTTGACAATTGAAAGAAAGTTGTAGGTTTGAGCTGCTGTTTGCAAGCAGGGTTCCTTTGGATTGACTATACACACTTGAGGATTCTTCATACTTAATGCAGGCACTTGATTCTCATCTCTCCCTTGTGTCAACATAGATGGATTTTGAACTTTCTAATTCATTGCATAACAATTTGTGTATAGCTCTTCATTCTTGAGTTCTAGTCTAGGATTAGATTAAATGATGCTCCAGATGGGACATAGATTCATCTCTTGTCTATGTAGGGATATTTTGTAAGTAGTAGAGGAGATTGTAGGTGTGTTTATGGCTTTGAATCTTAGATATATTCTGGTGTGTGTGTGTGGTCTGTCTAAAAAACCCTGCCCAATGGATGAGGCACTGGCCTAGATAAGTACTTCTTTGTTGACATGTCCTAATTGGTTGTTATGATTCAAACACATAAAATTAAGAACCATTCCTTAAGTTTGCAGTATTTGGTTGTGTAAAGTTCCACCCCATAGCAATGGAGAGTCAATGAGTGTGTGGTTAACACTTAGTGCTTTCTTGCTATTCTATTATCTGTTATTCAAACCTAGTTCTTAGTGTATGAAGTATATTTTATACTAGGTTAGGTGCACCCACCTTGGTTTTGCAGAGCCAGAAGCAGAAGAGGGCAGTCTTGTCCCTGGAGTTGGTCCAGTTATCCTAAGACCTCATTACATTTTGGAGCTAACCACCCATAAAATCTATCTGAGGGCATACTGGCAGCCTATTAGAGCATAAGCATCATTTTGGACACCAACAGTCCTTATGAAAAACCTCAGGAGCAGAGGATTGATGAAACTATTCCTACAAAGCTTAGCTTGAAAGAGAAGGAGAATGATATATCTAAAGAATTTGTTGAGATTAAGAGACATATGGTATTTCTAACAGAAATAATATAGAAAATAATGATGTTTGTGACATAGAGAGGTACAGATGATGCTGAGTTGATTTAGGAGTCTGGAGAGGATGGGGTTTACCAAGGTACTAATGTGGTTAGTAGTGAAAGAGGTGGTCAATGTCAGTTATTATCAGTTGCTGACAGGAAGACTAAGAAAAGTGGAAAGTAGGAAAACTTGTTGTAGGGGACATTAGATGAAGTGAAGACAACTTGGAATGAAGGACAAGAGGAGATATAGGTTAAGAACATTTATGACATACCTATTCTGATTCCCTTAATACGTTCTTGATTTCCTTATGAGAAAATCTTCTTTACCCGGGGTGTCTAATGTAGGAGCATCCTAGGATTCTTGGCTAACCAAAAATATGTTTGTTTTGAAAGCTAGATTAGTAGTTTTGATATTAGTTGGTGAAATATTTGCTCAGTTTTGGAGTTTTTTTCTCAGTTTCTATGGTTACTGGGATGCTCGGTCTTTGAAGAACACTCGATAACTGAATGTGTCAGTTCACTGATGCTCGGTTATTCCTCTATTGCTCAGTTTTTGGTTACCAATGGTTCTCAATGTTTCTTTATGGTGCTTGGTGTTCTTGCAAACCAACTTGGTTGTTTGGATAGGTCAGCTTGGCTGCTTGATGCATTTAATTTGGGTCACGTTCCTTGTGTTATGGATTGACCATTGGACGTGAGGGCACCTAGATCTAGCATGTTACATTCTCCTATGTGGATCTAGAGGCCAACATGGATAATTTAATTATTGTTAGGCTATTTGAGAGCCAATGATGTTCTGCATTTAATATTTGTATATTTGGAAGCTGACTTGTGGTTGTGAATTAGCATTTAAGTAGATGATTTTGTAGTTGTTTGAGGAGAGTGAGAGTTAGAGAAGAGATCTGGAGTTGGATCTAGAAATATATTAGAGTTAGTAGCTTGCAAGCTTAGGAATAAGAAGATTGCTTGGTGGCCTATGTGCACGAATTTAGATCTTTCTTGGAGTTATTACCATTGTCCTATCATGTTATAGACCTCAACTAGCTGAGAGATATATTGGATCCTACGTGATCTTGTAGAACTATTCTTGCTTTGTAATTGCCCATAATGGGGAAGGCCTTATAGCTTGGAATATTACATTCACTCAGTTATTGATGAGTAAATATACTTGTTTTCTCTCAGATGTAGTGTTGTTATTATGTAATTCTGAAGTGTTGTGGTTTGGTTGCAAGTTTGGATAGTCCTTAATTGGATCCTCCATCACTTGACTACATTAAAATTGGTATCAAAGTTGTTGGTGCTTACAGATAAATTTTTAAGGGTAGTTGAAGATAATGATCAAGATGTACAAAAAGGTGGTACCAAAGTTGAACAAAGAGAATTTCCCTACATGGCAGAGTTTGGTGAAATTGCACCTAGCTGGTATTGGTGATTCAGCTAAGTATTATGCTGAAAATGAGTGTGTTATACATGCTGCAACTTTGACTGCAGAGGAGATGAAAGAAAAACAAGAACACAATCAAGCAATGTTGGAGATTCCATCTTCCCTAAGCTATCCTGATGTAGGAGCATCCTGGTTGTAAGAGCAATCTTGCATCACCCAAAAATATTTTTGTTTGCTTTTCAATAAGGCCTATCTTGTGCAGAGCTGCTATTTATGGAAAATTATTATTTTTAGTAAGTTGGCCATATGATGTCAGAATGTTTTTGATTTCACAGTTAGAGGTTCATCCTAGTCATTTCAGCCTACCAATTGAGTTTCATTGCCACAGCATCAGTATTGGTGAAGTTATTGAGATTTTTGGGTATGAAATCTTTCAGGTCAATTTTGAAGGCCTTAGAGGCTCCAGATCATGATCAACCCCTAGCTAACTGGTGCTAGCGAATGTCAGGCATTGTAGATCTCGTCATGGTATTTTTGAAAAGTGGTTATAATAGAAAAATGAAGTTACGGTTAAAAATTTATGGCCTCTGGAAGTTGGGTTACCTAAAATCATATTTTGTATTTCTTTTGAGCCGATCCTATTGTAATAATTGTGAAAAATAAATAATTCTATGTCTAGTCAGCCTAAAGGGCTAAATTTCTGGAATCTTCTTGGGTGGTGGAAATTGCCTATATAAGAAAGGTCTGTAGTGTTGTCTTAGGTAGTTTAGGGGATAGTTCTGGGTAGTAGACCTAGGTATTGATTCAAGGCTTTGTCCTACAAAATATTGTAAGGGAATGCCCATGTGGCTTTGCATATTGTAATTCTAAAATTTTGTAATTCCACATTTGTGGAGATAATAAGAAGCCAATTTTTTGTTCTTGCATATTGTTGTTGTTTCTCTATTTCTGTTATGTGTTTGTGGTATTAAGGGGAGCACCCTTCATCATATCTTGAATTTGAAGACATCAAGGACTGTACTAATGAAAAGGATATGTGGAACACTCTTGCAACTATTTATGGTAGAGATACAAATGTACTAGGAGATAAATCTGAAATCCTGAGAGGTAAGTTCGATAAAATGAAAATGCAAGAAGGTGAAAATATTACTTAGTATTGTGGTAGAATTAAGGAGGTAGTGAATGCTATTAGAGGAGCTAATGGAAACATTTATGATGAAACTGTTATTGGTAAAGTATTGAGGACTTTTCTTCCTATCTATGCTATCATAATTTCTACAATACAAGAATCAAGATGTAACCCTTGGAATGTTCTAACTCTAGAAAGTCTTGTGGGTAAGCTTACCACCTTTGAGTTGTCTAATTATGATAACTACACTATTCCTAATGTTGAATCTACATCCAAGTCTCAAATGGTTATGTATAAGTCTAAGAGAGAAAAATAAAAATGTGTGAAAAGTGATAGTGATAGTGACAGTGATACTTTTGATGAAGATCTAGATGATCCTGAGGTGCTTATGGCTAGAAGGCTAAAGAGAGGAAAAAGGGAAATATAAAGGTAAAATTCCTATAATCTATTTTTCATGTATCAAAGTTGGCCATATTGCAACAAGATGCCTTGATAGTATTGCCAAGAATGAGAGAAGAGAAAGAAAGTACAAAGACAAGAGAAATTAAAGAGATCACCAAAGGTACAAAGACTAAAAAGAAAAAGGTACAAAATCTTGGTATATTGCTAAAGAGGAAACTAACAGTGACATGCTAGTGAATCTAATGAATATGTTATAGAAGTTGGGTATGTACAGGATCATGGTATTCCAAAAAGTGGCGATGTGAAGAAGTCTTGATTGATATACTCTTTGAAAAACAACAATAACTTTCAAAAAATATAACATTTCTGAAATCTAAAATATACATCACATTCTATGCTTCACCAAATACAATAATAATAAACAATTCATTCAATTTGATGAAGTTTAGACTTAGTTAAGGTGGTCAGACATGAGATTTTTTATATTCAAGAAAATTTGTAGCAGAAAATCATAATTAATTATTTAGCTGGAAAAAACTACAAAAAATATACATCACATCCAAACATGAGTCTACTAATTTTATCTATAATCTTATAAAAGAATATTATCATTTGATTTTGTTTAATGTTGTCAAACATACACTTACTTCTTATCTTCTAGTCTTGATTGATAGACTTGTTGAAAAATGGCTATAACTTTCAAACTGTATAACATTTTTTAAATCCAAAATATGTGTCACAATCTATGATTTTCCTACTACAAGAAAAAAATAAAAATTAATTTGATAATGTTTGGATGAAGTTAACATGATCAAACATGAGAGTTTTGTATTCTAGAAAATTTGTAGAAGAAAAATCATAATTAATTATTTACTTGAAAAAAAATTACAAAAAAATATGTGTCACTGATGAACTACAACCAATTGAGAACCTGATTGCAGAACTTCAAGTGATTAGATATCAGGGAGCACTAAATTGTTATGTAAGACAATTGATTTAGTTTTATGTTGTCATTGATGTAAACTAGCTTTGACAGTACTTATCATGGAGTTCCAAACATCTAACACATCTATAGAAGAGAAGAAAAAGATGAAGAACCTAGATATCTACATTGAGGAAGATGGATATGATAGATGAGGATAAGGAATATCTTTGGTAACTTATTGATGAGTCTATGACTTCATATTGTTGACTTTATTATGTTACATTAATCTTTTATGAAGTTGAGAGCAAAATGTTACAAAACAGTGTTGTCGGTTAATGAAGCATTCCAGTATACACCGAGCAGTGTAGTGTATACTGAGAATAGTATAAACTGAGCTTGTTTTCATTGATGCATTTCTTTGTTAACCGAGTATGGACAAAAGAATGAAATGATTTGTTTAGCCAATAGAATTTGATGAGCTAGAGAGTACCTCATGATCAGATTGAAAGATAAAGTTTGTTATGAGATCAAAGGCTAGCAAAATTCAAGGAAGATCTAAAGGAAAGATTTGAAATGTGTTATTGACACATCAGCCTAGGATGGTTTAAGCGACAAAACCAACAAAGGAGATTAAGCGGCAAAATCCGATGGATGAAAACAAAATGATTTAATTTTCTATTTAAGAGGCTAAGGTTTCATTATGAAACTTATGCCAGAGGAAAGAATACTGTAGAGATATCACATGAACAAGCTTCATGCATGCCTGATCAAACTGGTTAAGGATAACCAAACTACAGAGATTACTGAGTGTGAGAAAGCTATAACTAAGAGACAATAAGTTAGTAAATATTGTTGAAACATAATTGATATATTGATCAGAGATTTGAATGAGCATAATATAGATATGTACATCTACAAATCAAGTTGTATTGTAATTAGATCAACTATTGTTATAGTTTAACCATTGTAATCAAATAAATCTCTTAACTGAGTAAAAATGAAAGTCTTGTAATGTCATTCATAGAATGCACATTTGTTATCATGTCAACCCCATAGTGAATGTTGGTTGGACAATAATGGTTAGTGTTAAATCCTCTAACAAGGTCACACCTGATAGTGTGTTTTGTTACCTTTAATATGGCTACGTCTTCACCGACCTCACTTCAGAAGAGTGAACAATTTTTGGGTTGCCGGTCCCAGGTAGTTTTTACCTTTACAGGGTTTCCACATTAAATCTCTTGTGTTATGTGTTGATTGTGATGATTGTTGGATATCATACTTTACATGTTGCATATTAGATTTGATCAGTAGTTACTATATGTTATTGACTGGTAATCAGTAAAATAATAGATAGTTTACTATTATATGTTACTGAGCTGCAAAAAATTGTTTAAATTGTTTTTGGATATACATTTTGTATCTAGGATAGTTGACAACTGATTCACCCCCCTCTCAATTATTCTAACAATTAGTATCAGAGCGTATTGGTTGCTGGAACAAATTTTTGAGGACTTTAGCATAAAGATCAAAAAATGTATAGGAGGGATGTGCTAAAGATGAACAAGGACAACTTTACAATATGGCAAAGCCGAATGAAACTGCATATGTCTGGAATTGGGAATTCTACCCTCACACTATTAGAGAATGGCTACATTGCACCGCCCACTAGACCTTTGAATCTAGATCAACTAAGAGATAGACATGAGCATAAGATTACTATGATGGAGATTTCTGCTACTCTGACAGATGTCGAGTTTGAAGATATTAAAGATTGCACTACTACTAAAGATATGTGAGATAGACTTGCTCAAGTTTATAGTGGTGATACAAATGTCAAGAGAGCCAGAGCTGAAAGTTTAAGAGGAAGATTTGATGATATGAAGATGAAGGAAGGAGAAAACATTGTGCAGTACACAAATAGAATAAAGGAGGTAGTTCATGCTATTAGAGCATCTAATGGAGTTATTGATGAAGACACTGTGGTAAGAAAAATTCTAAGGACCTTATTACCTATCTATGCCATCAGAATATCTGCAATTCATGAAAATAGGTTAGCACCTAACATTACTCTCACTCTTGATAATCTGATTGGAAAGTGAACAACATTTGAATTGAACAACTATGATAATAGTGTTGTACCGACTATTGAATCTTCTTTTATGACTTCTCTAAAGATTGGTAAGTCTAGTAGTAGAAATAATAAGGATGATAGTGATAGCAATACTAATGATGAACTTGATGAGCTTGAAGCTCTTATGGCTAGGAGATTACCTAAAGGAAAAGGTAGATATAGAGGAAAATTATCTTTATCATGTTTTAACTACAAAGAAGTTGGTCAATTGTTGCTAGATGTCCAAATAGGAAGGAAGATGAAAAAAACAAAGACCGATCTGGTGAAGGAAGCTATGGGAGAAGAGACAATAAAAGTTGCCGATGCTACAAAAGAGACAACCATGACAATAATGACATAGGAAAAAAGGTATGTTACATTGCAAAAGAAAATGAATTAGAATCTAATTCAGATGATGATGTAGAAGTAGTATTTGTTGCTATGAAGGATGATTCTGAGGAAGAAGAAAAGTATGTAGAAACAACACTGATTTCTAAGGTTAATAAAAATGATACATGGATCATAGATAGTGGTTGTACACATCACATGACTAGTGATGAAGAAAAAATTAATCATCTTGAGCAATATAATGGAGGATCTATAAAAATGGGTAATGATACACCTTGCATGGTTAGAGGAAAGGGGTCCTTGTTGATAAATGATAGAATCCAATGTGATAATGCTTATTGGGTAGAACGACTAAACTATAATTTTCTAATTGTGGCACAACTGAACAATTGAGGTCACCAAGTTTCTTTTGAGAGAAAGAAAGTAAAAATAATTGATGATGGAGGAAGACTTGTTGGAACAGGAGCACAATCGAAAGGTAACTTGTTTTATCTTAACAATGATGAGTCTTCTTTCTTAATGATGAAAAATGAAGATTCTTGGTTATGGCATAAAAGGCTATGTCAAGTGAACTTTGATAACATGATTAAAATTAGTAAAAAGAAAAAGGTTAGAGGTATGCCTAAATTATCTAAGCCTAATCATGTTATGTGTCATGAGTGTTAGAAAGGTAAAATGACAAAATATAGTTTCAAAAGAAAATATTATTCAACAAAGAAAATACTTGAGTTAGTTCACACTAACCTATGTGGTCCTATGAGAACTCAGAGTTATTATGGTGATAGATATTTCATTCTTTTTGTTGATGACTGTCATGTTCTTGAAAGAAAAATCAGAGGCTTTTAAGATGTTCAAGTGGTATAAATCAAAAGTAGAGAAAGAGATTGGTAAAGAATTGTGTTAAATTTTAGATCAGATTATATGACTTTTAATTTACTTTAAAATTCAATTTATAGATATATAATATATATGATATATATTTCAACAAAATATGTATATATATATATTAATAATCAATATATATATATATATATATATATATATATATATATATATATATATATATATATATATATATATATATATATATATATATATATATATATATATATATATATATATATATATATATATATATATATATATATATCATTCATGTTATTATAGATGAGTAACTCAGATTACTTATCTTTATGGTACATATCACTGTCGTTGTTTCTGTATATCACATAATCTATATTGTTGTACATCACTCAAATTTTGTTCATTGTGCATTGTTGTGCATCGCTTATATTCTAATCTTGTATTCGCTACTTAGAATCATCCAATGACTGTCATTATATATTGACATGAACAGTCACAACTTATCAAGTTGTGACTATTCAAAGTAGTGTACCATTTCATACCGATAACCATCAGTTAGCATAACTCAAACACAGTGGCGGTAGGAATATAGTCAATGTATATTGAATACAGTCAACTTTAAACGCTTTAGTATTATAGCGATAGTTATTGGTTTATTATGATAGAGGATATTTAAACCGATACTCTATCGGTTATATGATATTTATTATAGCCATAATAAAACCAATATAATCAGTATTGCATATGAGATTAATATTATTTATTTATCAACTAAAATATATACATTGTATATGCATATTGATACATACAATAATATCATTATTATTATATATATCAATATGTATATATAATGTAGAATAATATTATCTCATATCAATTTAATGATGTTTATTTATATTCTCATAATATTATGATCATTTTATCTAATCAAAACTATAAACATCAACACTCCCTCTTAGTTAGAGAAGATAAAATGTAACTCACAATAAGTTCATAAATTGTGAGAGTTAGTTCCTAGGTGGATTGCCTCTATTGGCGAATCTATCCACAGTTCCCAGGTGGATTGCCTCTATCGGTGATTCTATCCACAGTTCCCATGTGGATTGCCTCCATTGGTGATTCTATCCACAAGCTCCTGTATGGATTGCCTCTATCAGCGATTCTATCCACAACTCATGAGCTAAGGTATGGATTGCCTCTATCAGTGATTCTATCCACAAGCTCCTATATGGATTACCTCTATCAGTGATTCTATCCACAACTCATGAGCTAAGGTGTGGATTGCCTCTATCGACGATTCTATCCACAAGCTCCTGTATGGATTGCCTCTATCGGCGATTCTATCTACAACTCATGAGCTTCATTTAATTATCAAAAATAGAAAAATTTATTGCAAGATCATCACCTTCCAATAACTTTAACAAATACAAGTCATAAATCATTTGGAAGTCGTCACTTCCATATGATTTACACAGGGCCCATATAATTATCAAATAACACTAACATAATAATCAAAATTATTACAAGTTTACCTTAGAGGTGTTTCACCTTCAATAGTGAACTCCCTCTCAATCATAAGGTATCTTGAATTCCATTTTCCATTCCGATATTTCCAAAGAATATGATCTTCAATCTAATCGGGACTTCCTTCAAGTGGTTAGGCTTCAACGAAGGAACTTGGCTCTGATACCATGTTAAATTTTAGATCAAATTATATGACTTTTAATTTACTTTAAAATTCAATTTATAGATATATAATATATATGATATATATTTCAAAAAAATATGTATATATATATATATATATATTAATAATCAATATATATATCATTCATGTTATTTTAGATGAGTAACTCAGATTACTTATCTTTATGGTACATATCACTATCACTGTTTTTGTATATCACAGAATCTATATTGTCGTGCATCACTCAAATTTTGTTCACTGTGCATTGTTGTGCATCGCTTATATTCTAATCTTATGTTCGCTACTTAGAATCATCAAATGACTGTCATTATATATTGACATGAACAGTCAGAACTTATCGAGTTGTGACTGTTCAAAGCAGTGCACCATTTCATACCGATAGCCATCGGTTAGCATAACTCAAACATAGTTGTAGTAGGAATATAGTCAATGTATATTGAATACAGTCAACTTTAAACACTTTAGTATTACATCGATAGTTATTTGTTTATTATGATAGAGGATATTTAAACCAATACTCTATCAGTTATATGATATTTATTATAGCCATAATAAAACTGATATAATCAGTATTACATATGAGATTAATATTATTTATTTATCAACTAAAATATATACATTGTATATGCCTATTGATATATACAATAATATCATTATTATTATTATATATATCAATATGTATATATAATGTAGAGTAATATTATCTCATATCAATTTAGTGATGTTTATTTATATTCTCATAATATTATGATCATTTTATCTGATCAAAACTATAAACATCAACAAATTGAAATGCTTAAGATCTGTTCGAGGTGGTGAATTTATTTCTAATGAATTTACTAACTTTTTTAATGAGCATGGTATTAAAAGATAGGTCTTTGCACCGAAGACACCTCAGTAGAATGGAATTGTTGAAAGGAGGAATAGGTCAATAGTTTGTTGTGCAAGAACACTAATGATAGAGAAAAATGTTGCACAAACATACTAGAGAGAGGTAGTTAGCACAACTGTTTATGTTTTGAACCGAGTACAGTTGAAGAAGGACACTAACAAAACACCCTATGAGTTATGGTTTGGACACAAACCCACCACCAGTTATTTTAGAATTTTTGGAAGTAAATTCTTTGTTCTGAAAGATGAAAGAAATGGAAAGTTTGACTCAAAAGGTGATGAAGGGATATTTCTTGGATATTCCACTAAAAGCAAAGCATATAAGTGTCTAAATAAAGTTACTAATAAAATGATAGAAAGTGCTAATGTCAGGGTTGATGAGTTTGATGAAAAGAGTGTAGAAAAAAGCACAAAGGAACTAGAAGACTATGGTAGATTCACATACATTGAGCATCCAGAGTATCTACCAAAGTTGCAGACAGTGACAAATGGTCAATAGGAAAATAACACCAAGGAATAGGAAAGAGAAACTAACGACCAAGAAGGACCTACCGAGCAGGAAAATGAACCTGAACATGATGAACAAGAAAGAAGAGATTGGATACTGGCAAGATTTTTTAGAAGACATCATCTTGAGAACCAAATTATTGGCGAAAAGAAAGCTGGCATACAAATGCGAAGTAAGTCAAGACAAGGTACCTGCTTTCTTTGTGAATATGAATCGAAAAATGTTAAAGTTACATTGGAGAATGAAGAGTGGATTAATGCAATGAATGAAGAGATTGAACAGATAGAGAAAAACAAAAAATGGACCTTAGTACCTAGACCTAAGGATAAGAATGTTATCGGTACTAAAATGATCTTCAAAAACAAGCTAAATGAAAAGGAGAGGTTACTAGGAATAAAGCCAAAGTAGTTTGCAAGGTGTATTCATAGGAGGAAGGAATTAACTATGGTGAGACCTTTGCACCTATTGCTAGACTAAAAGGAGTTAGAATGTTACTAGCTTATGCAGCACATAAGAAATTTAAGGTTTATCAAATGGATGTTAAGTCTGCATTTCTGAATGGGATACTTGAAGAAGAAGTCTACATAGAACAACCAAAAGGGTTCATTGATCCAGACAAGAAAGACATGGTATGTAGATTACATAAAGATTTGTATAGTTTGAAGCAAGCACCAAGAGCCTGGTATGAAAGATTGCATACTTATTTGTTAAGTATTGGATTTGTTAGAACTAGTGAGAACAAGAATTTGTACATGAAAATGAGATACTGATGATACTATTATAATTGCTGAAATATTTGTGGATGATATTATCTTTGGAGGTCAAGATCACATATGTAAATCCTTTGTTGATGAGATGAGAAAAGAGTTTGAAATGTTTATGATTGGAGAGATTAAGTTTTTTCTAGGACTGCAGGTTATTCAACAGAATGATGGGATATTCATCACACAATCCAAGTATATAAAAGAAGTACTGAGAACATTTGGCATGCAAGATGCTAAACCAATTGGAACACCAATGGTCATAGGCTACAAATTGACTAAAGGAGATGAAACTACAGAGGTGAACCAGACACTATACCGATCAATGATTGGTAGGTTAATGTATGTAGTACATAGTAGACTAGATATAGCACATGCTGTGGGGATTGTTGCAAGATTTTTTACAAATCCCAGGGAGTCACACATGATTTCTACAAAGAGGATCTTAAGATACCTGAAGAAGATAGAGGATTATGGATTATGGTATTCTAAGGAAGGAAAGTTTTATCTTAAAGTATACACCGACATTGATTGGGCTGGAAATGTGGATGATAGAAAAAGCACAACCACTGAAACATTTTTCTTCAGTGAAAGATTTGTTACCTGGACAAGTAAGAAGTAGTCTTGCATTTCCCAATCTACAACTGAAGCAGACTATGTTGCTACTACTACAAACTATTCAAATATTTCATATATTAAGCAAGTGTTATAAGGAATGAATGAGATATCACTGAGCCAATGATTATATATTGTGATAACACTAGTGCCATAAACATTTCAAATAATCCAATGATGCACTCTAAAACAAAGCACATATCTATCAAGTATCACTACTTAAGAGAACAAGTGCAGGAGAAGCAAGTGAAGCTTGAATTTGTTACATCTAAAGAGCAACTTGCAGACATATTTACAAAGCCTCTACTAAAAGATACATTTGAATACTTGAGGACTAGACTTGGGGTCCATCCCCTGTCTACCAGTCACTAATGTGATCTAGAGGTTGAATCAGCATAATCTTATCAAAAGATCATTCATGTTGATGCAACATACTTCACACTTTCAATTTTTGTCTAAAGTTGTGAAAGTTGTGAAGAACTAGAATAGATTTGCATAACAGTATATAGAGATATAGTGAATGCACTAGACAAAAAAGAGTTACATGGATACTAAAGATTTGTATGGTTTATTTGTTTCTTTGGCATTGCTGTCAAAGGGAGAGATAAACAATATGATAACCGAGGAGAATACTAGAACATCTATCTAAGGGAGACATAATCTAAAAAGATACATGGAGATAAACAAAAGGAACCTAAGAGCTGCTAAATATCATATCTGGAGAAGATAGTCTACACATTGCAATGTTGTCATGTAACATAGTGATTAAACATATTAAGCTAAGGGAGAGCTTATCGAGCTACAACATTTGTTTACAGAGTTGTATAATACATGTTTGGTATGTGTATGGTATACTTCATATTTCTTGAGTTGCCATCAATGCCAAAGGGAGAGATTAATGAACTACAACTGATTAAGAACATCATTGCAGAACTTCAAGTGATTAGAGATCACCGAGCATTGAACTTTTATGTAAGATAATTGAATCAATTTTATGTTGTCATTGATGTCAACTAGCTTTGACAGTCCTCATAATGGAGTTGCAAACATATAACACATTTGTAGAAGAGAAGAAAAGGATGAAGAACATAGATATCTACATTGAGGAAGATGGATATGATAGATGAGGATAAGGAATATCTTTGGTCACTTATTGATGAGTCTATGACTTTATATTGTTGACTTGGTTATGGTCCATTAATCTTTTATGAAGTTGGGAGAAATTTTTTACAAAGAAGTGTTGTCGGTTAATGAAGCATTCTAGTATACACCAAGTAGTGTAGTGTATACTAAGCATAGTATAAACTGAGCTTGTGTTCACCAACGCATTTCTTTGTTAACTAAGTATGGACAAAAGAACAAAATGATTTGTTTAGCTGATAGAAGTTGATTAGATGGAAAGTACCTCGTGATCAGAGTGAAAGATAAAGTTTTTTACGAGATCAAAGGATAGTAAAATTCAAGGAAGATCTAAAGGATAGATTTGAAACATGTTACTGACACATCAACTGAGGAAGATTTAAGCAGAAAAACCAACAAAGGAGATTAAGCGGCAAAATCAGATGGATGAAAACAAAATGGTTTACTTGTCTATTTAAGAGACTAAGGTTTGATTATGAAACTTATTTTAGAGGAAAGAATATTGTAGAGATATCACGTGAACAAGCTTCATGCACGCCTGATCAAACTAGTTAAGGAGAACTGAACTACAGAGATTACCAAGCATGAGAAAGCTAAAACTGAGAGATAGTAAGTTACTAAATATTGTTGAAATAGAATTGATATATTGATTAGAGATTTGAATGAGCATAATATAGATTTGTACATTTGCAAATCAACTTGTATTGTAATCAGATCAATTTCTATTACAGTTTAATGATTGTAATCAGATAAATCTCTTAACTGAGCAGAGTTGAAAATCTTGTAATGTCATTCATAGAATGCACATTTGTTATCCTGTCAACCCCATAGTGAATGCTAGTTGGATGATAACGGTTAGTATTAAATCTTCTAAAAAGGTCACACCTTACAGTGTGTTTTGTAACCTTTAATAGGGTTGGGTCTTCACCGACCTCACTTCAGAAGAGTGAACAATTTTTGGGTTGCCGGTCCTAGGTGGTTTTTCCCTTTACAAGGTTTCCACGCTAAATATCTTGTGTTATGTGTTGATTGTGATGATTGTTGGATATCACACTTTACATGTTTCATATTAGATTTGATCGATAGTTACTATATGTTATTGATTGTTAATCAATAAAAGCACGGACAGTTTACTATTATATAGTACTGAGGTACAGATATTTTTTTAAATTGTTTTTGGATATACATTTTGTATTTGGGATAGTGGATAACTTATTCACCCCCCTCTCAATTATTCTAACATGTCACATTCGGACATGAGTATACTACTTATATCTAGAATCTTGTAAAAAAAATTATCATTTGATTGTTTTTAAGGTGGTCAAACATACACCTACTTCTTATTTATTTCGAGAAATTCTCGTACTACTACATTGAAATTTAAAATTTTCAACATATAGAATAATTGTTTTTCAAAAAGGGCCTAGTAACTTAGAAACTAAATTCAATTTTCTACAGATTCTCTTCTTACATATTTTAGATATAATATTTATAACTTGTTTAAATTTTTATGTCAACTTGCCTAAATCTGATTATCTGAATTTTCCTTGCCACTTAAGGGTCTAGTTTGGCATACCATGATCCTGCACATACCTAGTTGTCTATGTTGCTATAAAAGATGATTCTGATGAAGATGAGAAAACTACACTTATTTCTTATGTGAGTCAAGGTGATAAATGGATTATTGATAGTGGTTTCTCACATCACATGACTGGTGATAAAAGTAAGTTTGAGACTCTAGATCATTACAAAGGTAGAAGTGTTAAGTTTGGTAATGATGCACCATGTCTTGTGAAAGGAAAATGATAAATTAGATTGACTGATAAGATCACATGTGAAAATTCTTATTGGGTTGAAGGTCTTAACTATAATTTCTTGAGTGTTGCATAGTTGAATAGCATTGGTTACCGAGTGGAATTCCATCACAGAAAGGGTAAAATATTTGATGCCACTGGTGAACTAATTGGAAGTGGAGAATAGACAAGAGGTAACTTGTTTTATCTAGACCTATCTAAAGAAACATGTTTGTTTGCACAATTCGATGATGTATGGTAATGGCATAAGAGGTTGTGTCATGTGAATTTTGACAATCTGATAAATATTAGTAAAAAGAAGAAAGTTAGAGGTTTGTCGAGATTGAAGAAACCTGATAATGTGTTGTGCAAATAGTCTCAATTGGGAAAAATGACAAAGTCTAGGTTTAAGAGAAAGACATATACTTTTGACAATATTTTGGAATTGGTTCATACTAACCTTTGTGGACCTATGGGTGTACTTTAATTATGTTTGTTGATGACTATTCTAGATCGATGAATTTAATATTTTTAAAAGAGAAATCCGATACATTTTAGTTGTTTAAGTGGTATTTAGAAAAATTTGAAAAAGAAATGGGTAAAAGCTTGAAATGTTTGAGATCTAATAGAGGTGGAGAGTTTATATCAAATGAGTTCAATCTGTTCTAGAATGATAGAGGAATGAAGAGACAAATGTCTTCACCAAGGAAACCTCCACCGAATGGCATAGAAGAAAGAAGAAATAGGTTAATTATGGATTGTTCTAGAATAGTGATGATAGAGAAGAATATTGCACAAAATTACTGGAGAGAAGCTATAAGTATAGTTTTTTATACGTTGAACCGAGTACAAATCAAGAAAGGTACAAATGCTACACCTTTTGAGTTATGGCATGGAGATACACCTAATGTGAAATATTTTAGAGTCTTTGGGATTAAATGCTATATACTAAAAGACAATAGGAATGGAAAAATTGATACAAAAAGTGATGAAGGCATATTCCTAGGATATTCCACTAAGCTGAAAGCTTATAAGTGTTTGAATTATATGTTAGGAATAGTCCCAAGAGATAACTGAGAGAGGGGGGGGGGGGGGGTGAATCAGTTATCTACAAGTTTGAATTCTTTATCCAATTAAATATACTTAAACATAAAGCATAAACACAATGAAAGAACACTTGAAGACAAAACCAATATTTTGGTTATGGGGAAACCAAAATAGGTAAAAACCTTGATGGGAATTGACACCCACTAATATTCTGCACTAGCGTATGATGATCCTTTTTATAAGATTCTTAACCCTGTTAAGAGTTTCTTTACAATATATTTAGTACAAGAGACCTAGCCAAGGGTCAGACCCTATTAGGAGTTTTTTACAATAGTCCCTATTAGGGGAGAGGACACACTATCTGAGACCACACTACTCAAAGGGGTGAAGGCTACAACCTTTTGTTTAACAGATACACACTATATCTAGATCTTGGTGAACTATGCTTAAACCTGCTGTCTGGATCAGTTCCAATGTATAGAAAAAATACTTTACTTGGTCACATAGACCTTCTTCTAATGGCTCAACACTTCACACACTCTGCTCTACTCTTCTTAATCAAGTATGAACCACACTCAAGCAATCACAAATGACTGCCTATAAATATCTTTCCTCTAGATGATATAATCAAGTCGGCCTATTAGAAACACCTTGAAATCATAACACAACCTAATAAAAATTTAGTTAGCTCTAATAAGCACGCAACACATTTTGGGACATGTCCAATAAGATAATTGTAGACACATGCTACACATTGTTGGCTCTACCAAAACAACTGGATCTTCCACCTCAAGCTGAATTACTTCATGCACTCTTAACCAAACATAACTAACTCTTATCTAAGCTTAGATCCAAGGTTTCATACCCAAATGATAGGCACAACTCCAGAACCAATATAATCTCTGTCGACTCTTCTGAACAAACACAAGAAACTACTACTAGTGAATAGTGACTACATAACTTCACTTCTACTAATCATCAGGCTTTGCATCCATGAATGTAACATCACTAATATGCCTTCAACATATATCCAAGTGCACAAGGCTCCATGATAGATGTACAAACAACCATACATAGAACAATGCATGTTATTCTGTTGGGAACACTGCTGACACAAGCTTCTATATAACTCTTTGTACTAACAGTTAACCCCTGCGTCCATGATATCATGTTGATATCATGTCCATGCTACATATATAAAAGGCTTACTACATAAGACTTCCACACATACTACTTTCCATATGTTGACATCAATGAAAAAAATATAGTCAGTGCTGGCAAATCTCCAACATTATAACACTAAAAAACTTGTGGAAAGTGCAAATGTTAGAGTTGATGAATATCCAAAAAGAAATAAAGTTCAGTGAAAGAAAGAACCTGAAGATTAAAAATATTTTGTATACATCAAAGGAGAGGCAAGTAATACACCTGAACCAGATGTAGAGTCACAAATATGTAATGTCAAGCATTAGGAGGATGATGATAAGCATCAGGAGAATGTTGTCGAGCATCAAGAGGATGCTGCCAAGAAATTAGAAGGAGAAGCAGATAATTTGTATAATGAACCTAAAGATCTAGAACAAGGAGAAAATAAGTCTAAACCTACATTGGCACAGTATGTAATAAGACATCACAAGCCTAAACAAATTATTGGCGATAAAGAATCTGGAGTTATGACAAGAAGTAATTTAAAAGATCATACATGCTTACTATGTGAGTTTGAGTCTAAAAAAGTAAAAGATGCTTTAGAGAATGATGACTGGATACAAGACATGAATGAAGAAATACAATAGATAGAAAAGAATAATACCTAGACTCTAGTGCCAAGACCAGAAGATAATAATGTTATTGGAACAAAATGGGTGTTAAAAAATAATCTAAATGAACACAGAGAAGTCACTAGAAAAAAAGCTAGATTGGTATGCACAAGAATAAAGAATTCACTATGGGGAGACATTTGTCCTTGTTACAATATTTGGAGTAAGAAATTTACTTGCAGATGATGCTTATAAAGGATTCAAAGTATATCAGATGGATGTCAAATCTTCATTTCTAAATGGCATATTAGAAGAAGAAATATACATTGAACAGTATGAAGGATTTGTTGACCCAAGCAAGAAGAATATGGTTTGCAAGTTGTACAAGGCACTATATGGATTGAAACAAGACCCTAGAGCATGGTATGAGAGACTGCATAATTAGTTTATAAAGATTAGAGTTGCAAGGACAAATGACAACAATAATTTGTATATGAAGACTGAAAAAGGTAAAGGGATTTTATTATCTAAAATCTTTGTTGATGATATCATATTAGGAGGACAAGATGCCCTATGTCAGAACTTTTCAAATGAGATGTAAACTGAATTTGAAATGTTGATTTTTGGTCAGATCAAATTCTTTATTGGTTTACAAGTGTATCAAATGAAGAAAGGTATCTATATTACTCAATCTAAATATGTCAAAGAGATACTGAAAACTTTTGGTATCGAGGATTCCAGACCGGTAAGTACTCCTATAGCTACTAGATAGAAACTATCTAAATTTGATGGTACAAATAAAGTGAATCAAACCTTGTATAGATCTATGATTGGAAAGATTTAATATGTTGTTCATAGAAGACCAAATATTTCCCTAGTACTTGGGATTATGGCAAGATTTTTTGCCAATCCTAAGGAGAATCATATGATGGCAATGAAAATAATATTGAGATATCTGAAAGGAACAAAGGATTATGGATTATATTACAAGAATAATGACAAGTTTGAACTGAGAGTTTACACTGATGCATATTGGGCTTGAAATGTTGATGACAAAAAATGTACAAGTGGTGGAGAATTCTTTCTAGGAAAGATAGTAGCCTCTTGGACAAGCGAGAAACATAACTGCATTTTCCAATCTACAATAGAAGCCTAGTATGTAGATGCACCAGTGAATTGTTCAAATTTAGTATGGATCAAGAAATTGTTAAAAGGTATGAAGGAAGAAATCACTGATCTGGTTGTTATTTTTTGTGATAACACAAGTGCTATTAATATATCAAAGAATCTAGTTATGCACACCACGACTTAGCATATTGCTATCAAGTAGCATTACTTGAGAGAGCTAGTTCAAGACAAAGAAGTGAGATTGGAATATGTGAATACAAAGGAACAATTATCATACATATTCAAAAAAGCTTTACTTATGGATGCTCATGAATATCTTAGAGGTAAGGGTATGTGTAGGATCATGGTATGCCAAACTAGGCCCTTAATTGGCAATGAAAATTTAGAAAATCAAGTTTAGGCAAGTTGACATAAACATTTGAACAAGTTATAAATATTATATCAATAATATGTAAGAAGAGAATCTGTAGAAAATTGAATTTAGTTTCTAAGATAGTAGGACTTTTTTGAAAAACAATTATTCTATATGTTTAAAATTTCAAATTTCAATGTAGTAGTATGAAAGTTTCAGGAAAAAAATAAGAAGTAGGTGTATGTTTGACCACCTTAAACACAATCAAATGATTTTTTTTTTTTACAAGATTATAGATAGAAGTAGTATACTCATGTCCATATGTGACACATATTTTTTTGTAATTTATTTCTAAGTAAATAATTAATTATGATTTTTCTTCTACAACTTTTCAATAATACAAAAACTCTCATGTCTGACCACGTTAACTTAGTCTAAACTTTATCAAATTGATTTTCTTAAAAAAAAATTATAGTAGGAAAAGAATATAATGTGACACATGTTTTGGATTTAAAAAATGTTATACAGTTTGAAAGTTATAGCTATTTTTCAATAAGTCTATCAATCAGGACTAGAAAGATAACAAGTAGGTGTATGTCAAACCACATTAAACAAAATCAAATGATCATATGTTTTTATAAGATTCTAGATTAAAGTGGTAGACTCGTGTTTAGATGTGATTTATATTTTTCTATATTTTTTTCCCAAGTAAATAATTAATTATGATTTTTCTTCTACAATTTTTTTTGAATATAAAAACTGTCATGTTTGACTACCTTAACTTAGTCTAAACTTCATCAACTTCAAAGAATTGTTTATTATTATTGTATTAGGTGAAGCATAGAATGTGATGTATATTTTTTATTTCAAAAATGTTATATTATTTGAAAGTTATAGTTATTTTCCAAAGAGTCTATTAATCAGGAGTTCTTTTTCACATCACCACTTTTTGGCATACCATGATCCTGCACATACCCGTAAACTAGGGGTGATTCCCCTAAGTGAGGCTATCTAGTATAATAGGAGAACTACATCAAATTTTCTAATCAGAATATTTGACAAATTGATGTAGAAAAGGTCACACTTTAAGAGTTGCCTAGAGTTGTGAAAAGGCAAAGATATTAATCAGTCATTAGAAAGATGACAGAGCGAGTATATAGCATACAAAACTGACATGAAGACACCTACATGGTAAAGATGTAAGAGACATATACAATCTTTGGCATTGTTTTCAAAGACAGAGAAGATTCAAAGAGAAAAAATGGAGTGATACAACACTAGGAGAGATTATTAAGCAAGCGGTCAGGCAATGAAAAATTTGTGAATCAGAATGAAGCTAAGGATATTAATAAAAATCTAATACACAAATATTTTGATTGATGTCAAACCTTAACTGGTAAAACAATTTCTATCTAGGATAGTACAATATCTTTTGATTGATGAAGAGGATTTGAAAAGAAGAGATAACAAGAAGACCTAAGGAAAGGTTGAGTTATGTGATACTTCAAAGGGTACTTGATTAGTTGGCACATTAATGTAGAGCTCTCCCCTTTTTCAGAAACTCAATAAGTCGTGCGACCTTAGGTGTCTTTTCATAAGCCAAAGCTGGTTAGGAGAGTTCGCTACACCTTTTAAAGATCCTAAAACAAACATAAATGCATTACCAGTCTCTCTAAGATTCCTTGTCTTTCATTGGTTTTCACCGATGGAACTCAGTGACTACTCGATACCTTTATTAACTGGGTTGGCTCAGTAAGGTTGATCGAGTCAATTCCCATCACTCTGTATTATTGGCATGTGATGTTTTGGAGGAATTTTAATCACTTGAGGGTTTTAATTTAGGGAAACACTTATGTTTGAGTGATCGCATGTTAAGAATATTTCCATTGGAGTCGCAGTCATGAAAATGACTAAGTCTAAAATCAGGATAACAGGATACAGTACCACAATTTTGGTTAGTGATGAAGATATATGTGGTATTATGGTTTGTGAGGTTAACTAGAGGTATTTTGGCATGTATACATGCTTCAGTTAAAAGCGCATGAGTTTTGGTTACCAGATTTGTGAGATACAATGTTCAGAAGGTATGTGAAGACAGTAAAATAGTGTAACAGGGTACATGAACATTTGTGAAGATTAAGGAAAGCATACTGGATATGATAACATGCTAAGACAAGTGAATACATTATATTTTTGACTCTTTTTTAATATAAGAGTGCTGACTCCATAAATATCATTTGCATGATTTATTCTTATATTTTGTATGGTAATTGTGAAGCTGACTACAAGGCCGATTTTGTATAAGTACAAATTGCTTTTGTGAAAGTGAGGTATGGTTATGATTATGATGATGGAGTAATTTTGCAAATATGAGAATAGAGATTAGATGCGAGATTAGTAAGAGGATGAGCTATAATTGGAACTATCTAAGCAAGATAAGTGCTTGAATTGTTCCCTTTTTGAGAACTCTTTTGAGACAAATATTGATTGTAAGAGCAGTGTGCTCACTAGCTTTAACCAGGTGTTTTGTATACCCCTAACAGGGTTTTGTATTCCTCTAACAAGGAAATTTACTATGTAATAATTAGCTCCTAACAAGGCTAGATCTCCTAACATGGATATTATATTTTAGTGCATATTTGTGGGTACCGTCCCCATCGGGGTTTTCCCTTTGGCCAGGGTTTCCTCGAGAACAAATCATGGTGTAAAGAGTAATGTATTATTCTTATCTATTCTTTTCATTTCTGCATTACTTTGGATTGTTTATAATTTCTTAAATTTGAAAAGATCAAAGTTCTGTAATACTGATTCACCCCCCCTCTCAGTATTACCTAATCCTAACAATTGGTATCAGAGCTATTGGCCCTTGGAGAGAAAACCTAAAAGCTTAAGGTAGATTAGAATGGATTCAAGAGACATGCAAGAGAACTTTGAGGTTGCACTTGAAGATCTAGATAAGATGAAAGTTGAGAATGGTGAACTAAAATTTAAATTAAGAAGAGCTGAAGGTTTCATGAGGAAACTAAAAGAACAGCTTGAGATTGCAAAGAGTCAGAGGAAAGACCTTATGGATAAGATCAAAGAAGGTTTAGAAAATGAAACATCAAGAAAAATAAAGAAGTTGGAACAAGAGAAATAACAAATCAATCTTTTGATGATTAAATAAATTCAACATGAAAAGGATGAAAGAAACAAATTTTAAGAATCATTGAAAGAGTCTAAGAAGTAGATAAGTGAAATGAAGACTGAACTTGACCAATAAAAAGATAAATATTAGGAATTGGAGAAATATAATCAGATCATTAAAGGTGAAATCACTCAAACAAAATTACATATTGAGAAGCTACACATGATCAGTGACAAGATTGATGAACAAAGAGATATGTCTGTAGTTGCACTCAATGAAGCATGTAAAGTTCAAAAAACCAAGAAGAATCAAACGAGCCAAAGACTGAAGAAAGGCCTATTCTAGAGGAGAGATCTACTCATGAATAAGATAGAGAACAGTTCAGACCCTTCAGAGGTACATGTTTTAGATGCAACAAATTTGGTCACATGAAAAGAGATTGTAGAAGTAAAGGTAACTTGACGCCCTTTTCTAGCTACTGTTTTAATTTCTATGAATATGGACACAAGAAGGCAGATTATAGAAAACATTATTAGTCTAGGTACAAGCAAGACTATATCAAAGAGGAAATAGAAGCTGAGATCACATGTCAAAAATGTAATAACTTTGGGAATACAACATGGTATTGTAAATTATAGACTAATCAAGATAGAAGGAGACCACCTACTTGTTACAAATGTAACAATCTAGGTCACATTGTGAAGTTTTGCAGATATAATGGAGAAGACAACAAAAGAGAACCAAGAAGACCTAGTGAACTAAGATGACCACCTCCTATGGTTATAAGAAAAATGTTGGCAACAATGGTAAGAGTTGTGATGAGTACATAGATAATTTTGGGAGTCATTTCAAGAAATCAGAGAGCAAGGAGGATGACTAGATATGGAAGGTGAAAGTTTTAAACAAAGCAGTGGTTCAGGCAGGAACAGTAGATGATACTATGTCTTCACATGATGAGTTTTTGAGGAATCAACCTAAATGGCCACATGACCTTATGGGGTGCATTGGATGTAGTAAACAAAAATTATCCAGCCCCTGTAAATATGGAGTAAGCTCATGCAAGATTAGGAATGATGTGTATAGACATTGTGGAGTCTGTGGATGGGAGCACATCACTTGGAGATTCATTTTCTATATTCGCAAGTTTTGTATCACCTAGACCACATGTAAATTTGAGCTACCTATATTTATTACACACACTCATCTTCCGATGGATAAAAGGACTTAAAGGATCTCAAATCTACACCATTTTTTTTATCAATGACTAAGGAGAGCAAAAGTCTAAAAGAAGAGCAATGATCAACAAAGATATTTTGTTTTCACATGAAGAAAAGCATCAATTTAGGCATTTTAAGGTATTTAGACCTAATCTCTTTGAGAAGTCATGGATGCACCAGTGATATATGATGTTGTAGATAGACCTAGGTATAAGTTCAAGTGGCATCCATAGAAATCCTATGAGGATGATCCAGAGGGAATATTTTCTCAAACCCCCATAGGCGTGTTACACATAGAAGACATTAGGGCATAAATTCACTATAAATATGAAATCATTTGTGAGGCTAATATATATCATGAATTAGATGGTATGGTTGAATAAAATGGAACCATGATAGGAGAGTTAAAACACCTACAAGATCAATCAATCTTGAAGCTAACCCTACTCACAAAGTTCATAGAAATTGAATGGTTTAAGATCATTCTTAGTAGAGTTCATGACCAATTCTTGTGGATTGGTGATCAGCCCATAAAAATATGTGCACAAATGATACATGAGATCATAGGTCTAAATAATGAAGGAGTCCTACCTATGCAAGAAAAGAACATAAGAAATCTAGCTGAAACTCTAACGCATTCAAAGTGGCATAAGAGGGAAATGATAGTAAATTATATTTATTTACAAGATGTCAGATTGGTAGCAATGTTTCTAGGGTACAAGATTTTTTATAATAGTAGACCTAAATCTGTATCTATTGAGTCATCATGATGGCATACATAATAGAAAAAGAGAACAAGAAGTATAATCGTTGAAAAATTCTAGCTCAATAGTTTATTGAGAATGTGAAAGCCATAAAGAAGGATAAATACAAGGCATTTAGGTTTGGTTCATTGCTGATTCACATGGACATTCATATTATTCACAACTTTCCTAGCTTGCATCCTAGAGCATGGAAATTCAATGAACCCAATGGGCTTTAAATATCAAAATACTATAGAAGATAGAAGAAAGACTGGGTAGATGGAGAGTTGTTTGGCATGATAAAGATATTGTAGAGGCAGATGAAAGAAAGGCATAGAATCCCTGAGAATTTAGTAGAAAAGTATGAGGACACTATTTATTTCATGGTTGAAACTAATTGTGTCTGCTTTGAGGTAGTTGAGCCCAAAACTAAGTGGTGCTATCCTATGGATATGAGGTAAGTGCTGAAGTGCTAACTATGCAAGTAGAACATGTACTAGCAATAGAAAAGGACCCTACCCAAGAAAGATGGGGAACATATAGGGAAAAGTGTGAGAAAGTCAGAGAAGAGAAAAAAAAGGTAACAAGGAAAAGGAAAGTCAACAAGATTGTTGAAGACATCACTATGATGGTGGGTATCAAAAAAGAATAATTAATAGATATCGGAAATAAGATGGAGGCATCTTCTAGCATTTCCACTGATGCATCTATTCCTTTAGAGATAGAAAAGATAGTAGCTCCTACTATTGATATTATTGATTTTTCAGCCTCTCAAGAGGAAGAAACACAAGATGTGGTTCCTATAGTTATTCCAAGAAGATCTACAAGAACAAGCAAGAAAGACAGTCCCATAGAAAAAAGAGACAAAGGTGGAGAGGAAGAAGAAGGAAGAAAAGGAAGCTGAGAAATAGGAAGAGAAAATAGTCCTAAAGAATCCAAAACCTTGTGGAAACTAGATCTTAAATCACTACAGAAAAGAGTTATCAAATATGGAAATATAATATCAGTGAACAGATACTATGAAAGATATAACCCTAAGGACCAAGTAGTTATTGAAGATAGTATCATTGAGAATCTACAAGTTTTTAAGAAGAATTTGTTGGAGGTTGAAGGAAACATTCCCAAAGACCTGTATAGTAAACTATAAATCAAGAAAAAATTAGCACATTCAGAGGATGAGAACATAAGAAATAAAACAATTGATGATATGTTGCCGGTTGTGTCTATTCAAGAAAGAGAAAGAATCATAAAAGCATTAAAACCCCTACTGTGGACAAAGGCTAGATTAGTCAAGATTATGGCTAGGAAGTATGATGAGGTTATTGAGGACACCCAAAAGGCATTAGACCAAGTTCTAATACATGACATGCCTAAGAAGGTTTCACCTCCCAAGGTTTCTAAGCGTATATTTTTGGGTTTAGGAGAGAGTTCCAAGGTAGTAAATGAAAGTGCTCAAGTTAGCATGCAACCAAACTTATTTATCACTGGTTTTCCTATTAGCCTTAACACTTCACACAATATAAATGATCCATTTTTGGACAATTTGGACAGTGTGATGGAGGTTAAAGATCAGGAGCAGACAAAGCAAGGGAAATCAGAAGAGAAACAAGAGGGAAAAGAACAAGGGAAGGAAATAAAGGAGGAAAAGGAAGAAGGTTAGTTAACATCAGAAAAAGTTGTTGAAGTGAGTATGGACACATCTTTATTGTTGGCAAGTATGGCCAATCCAGTCAGCTCTAATGTGGACAACATGGATGAAGATGAGCTGTTGAGACTATCATTTTTGGCATTCACCAAAGCTAAGGAGAGATGAGTTGAGAAAAGAGACAAAAGAGAAAAGGTAATGGTCAAGGCTATAGAAATAGTGAAAAAGCTACTCCCCTCACCGATTATCTTCAAAGAAAAAGATGAAGATGATAATCTTGGTATGGTATTGGATAGCTTCGATAGTCATTTTGGCTCATTGCTAAAAATAGTAGTAGAAAGGGATGAAAATAAATTCTTGGAGAAGTTGAGTGATGTTTGTAAGTCCATCTCATGGGACTTAAGAATTCTGAAGGCTACCACTCTTAAGGCTAAGAGTTATGTAGCACAAGGAAGGAAAATTCATAGCTATTGCATAAACCCCTGCAGACATTTAAGGAACATTGAGGAGATCATAGCCAAAGATAGGGCTAACCTTGACAGTCTAATGGATAGTTGTGAATCATCATCACAAACTATGGGAGGAATAGACAAGGAAACATCTAGGCTATTGGACAAGATAGGAGTACTAGAAATAGAGAAAGGGAGAGTTGCAGATAGATTTGGCTTATTAAGAAGCATATTGACTCCTAAGCTCACAATTTGGGATACTCATCTCTCTAAGATGATAAAATTTGAAGGCTCAATGTCTGTACCTACTCTTACTAAGCTTAAGGCAGTAGCGATTGTGTCATATGCATTAAATGGTTTAATCCATGTTAGTGAACTATTGATAAGTTCATGGATTGAAGAAGTTAAGACCTTGGAAAACTCTTTCCAAGATGTCTTAAATCTGGTGAGTAAGTACTGAATCATTTGCACTTAAGTCTTACAATTTTGTATATACGTTTTCCATTGATGTCAAAGGGAGATGAAGAAAAAAGAAAAATGAGGAAGAGAAAGAAATATGTAGAGAAGAAAATAAAAGAAAAATAGAAAAGAGAGAAAAAAGAAAAAAAGGAGTTGCATTGTGACACTTAGTCATTTTTCTAAGTGTTTCCATCAATGCCAAAGGGAGAGAATGTTGGCATGTGATTTTTTGGAGCACTTGGAATCACTTTCAAGGGTTGTCATTTATGGAAACACTTATGTTTGAGTGATTCCATGTTAAAAAGATTGCCACTAGAGTCAGTCATGAAAATGACTAAGTCCAAAATCAGGATAACAGGGTACAGTAGCACAGTTTTGGTCAGAGATGAAGATATATGTGGTATTATGGCTTGCAAAGTTAACTAGAGGTACTTTTGGATGTATAAATTCTCTAGTTAAAAGTGCATGAGTTTTGGTTACTAGATTTGTGAGATATAGAGTTCAGAAGGTATGTGAAGATAGTAAAACAATGTAACATGGTACATGAACAATTGCAAAGATTAAGGAAAGCATAGTGGATATGATTATGTGCTAAGACAAGTGAATAAATTGTATTTTAGACTCTTTGGTAATATAAGAGCACCGACTTCATAAATATCATTTTTATGAGTTATTTTTATGTTTTGTATGGTAATTGTGAAGCCAACTGGAAGGATGATTTTGTATAAGTACATATTGCTTTTGTGAAAGTGAGGTATGATTATGATTATGATGATGGAGTAAGTTTTCAAATATAAGAACAGAGATCAGATACGAGATTAGTAAGAGTCTGAGCTATAATAGGAACTATCTCAGTAAGATGAGTGCTTAAATTGTTCCCTTTTTGAGAACTCTTTTGAGATAAATATTGATTGTAAGAGTAGTGTGCTCACCACCTTTAACCAGGTGTTTTTTATACCCCTAACAGGGTTTTATTTTCCTTTAACAAGTAAATGTACTATCTAACAATTAGCTTCTAATAGGATTAAATCTCCTAACTGGGGTTTTCCGTTTGGCCAGGGTTTCCTTGAGAATAAATCATGGTGTAATGAGTAATGTTTTATGTTTATATGTTCTTTTAATTTCTTCACTACTTTGGATTGTTTATAATTTCTTAAAGTTGAAAAGTTGAAAGTTCTATAATACTGATTCACCACCCCTCTCACTATTACCTAATTCTAACAAATCTCACTGGGTGATATCTTCTACTCATCTTTTCTTCAAAAAGAACCTAAATATTTGGAAGGGGATGGAAATGTTCCATACTCACTATATGTCTCTTATGGGAGTGATTTTCACATGTTTTATGTTTTGGATAACAACTTCTAGGTTCTATGCCTTCCGGGCTTGTAGCCCTCTCAGCGTGGTTCTAGGGATTTAGTTCTAGATTCCTACAAAGAGCCTAAAAATTTTTATATATATTTGGACACCCTTTAGTGAGTTATATCAAACCTCTAGACTACAAGATCCCAACCAGTATGTATAATACCTAACAATTCCTTATCCACTAGTCCTAATAGGGCTAATTGTCTTGGTCACTTAAGGAAATGTTCACCAGTCAGTTGTCCATGGAAAAATACCAATTGGAATGATTTTAGGAATCCCAAAGAGACAAAAATATGTCATCATATTTCTTTCATCAACTCCCGAAGTGCTACTACCACTTCACTCTTCCATATTCTGGACAAAGCACATAGAGATGCTTGGCCTAGAGCCTGGAAGAAGACTTCACAAAACAATCCCCTTTCTCATGAACCCTTGAGGGTCTAAAGTACATTGGCCCTAATTTAATTTCCCCACTTTTCATGGGTATCCCATAGAGGAAAAGAGAGTTAGGGCATTGTTTGTTAAAACCCTGATTTAGGAGGGTTTCCTGAAAACCCGGTAAAGAAATTCTTCTATCTCTCGACTGCAATCTCCAAAAAAAATCAATCCAAATGAATTGGAGTCCTAATTCATGTCATAATCTAGACTAATAAATCTTATTCTTCTCACTTCCATACCAATCCATACATGTATTTTTTACAGTCCAGAATGTAGAGAAAAATAAGGGATTTTTATTGATTGAATGCCAAATTACACAATTTTGTCTTCCACCTGCTTGAAAGGGATATTTGAAGACCTTTCCCAAATAATCCAACCATTTTTCCAACTTTTTGACTGTTGGGAAGTTTTTACAAGTCGGTAGCAACTTTTTGAAAAAGTTATCCAGCAATATTTCTTGTATTTTGCAACCTTTTTGCAAAATGTTGCATTCTTGATCCTAATGAGCCTATAAGGCATAATCCTTGGATCTTAAGGATCTCAAAAATTATTAAAATAACCTAAAAGACTCCTAGAAAAATCTAGACACCTAAATTTTCCTTTGGACCATAGTAAAAAACCAATGGTTTATAACCACACCAAGGGTGACTAGGCCTTACAATTAGGCTATTAGCTAAATCTATGATGTTGTCTTCAATCCTTAGAGGCTCCTGATGAAGATCTAACATTGAATAATGTAGGGAGGTGCCCTTGTACCACACATTGACAAGGTAATGTTTTTTTTATAGAAGTAAGAAGAAAGACTGAAAATGTAGGCTTAAATCAACAAAAGTGAAGAAATCTAGTTTAAGCCGAGTGCTATTAGTGTCGAATGAGTGCTAGTATATGCCGAGTAAATCTAGTGTTGACTGAATATCAGTAATTTCCAAGAGATAAGAAATTAATGAGAAAAGACAGTGTTTTCCAAGGAAGACAATTTTTAGTGGTGACTGAGATACACAGTGATGACCGAGGAGATGAACACAATATTGATCAAGTGTCAGTAATTTACATTTGGAGAAAGAATGGATAATCCCAGCTAACATAGTTAAATTCTTAGGATATGTAAAACATGTTGACATTATTAATGAATTGTATGGAGCATTTAATGCATGGTAAATAATTTTATTATGGATTCAAAGAGAATTTTGGAGAGGTATCTAGAAGGAAAAGATGGAAAACATTATGATGGAAGGATTCAATGAATCTAACCTAAACCTAAGATCTACAGAGGAGATTTAGCAAAAACAGATTGATCTACTTGATCAATCAAGGAGGTATTTAAGTTTAACCTAAGTGTGACGTTATAGTGTGTGGAGAAGAGGTTGATGTTATTGACTGATAAGTCTAAGATGAAGGATGAAGATGAAATTGTGAAGGAGCTAAATATAGTTATTGTGATTGCCTCAAGTGAATTCTGAGTAGATCAGAGATGGAAATGGAAATGAAGGTCAGTTAGTAAATCAACATATGTATGAAGTGGATCTGTATTTGCAAAGTGAGTTATATGTTTTTCAGATAAGAATCTATTGTTAGTTTCTAACCATTGTATCAGTCTAAATCCTTTAATCAAGGTTGACCTAATAGTCATTTTGTAAACCCTTTATTCAATGTGACATTAATATGGAATGTTCTTAAGTCCTCTAACTAGGCCACTCCTAAAAAGGTGATTAAATATTTTAACAGGGTCACACCTAATAGTGTGTATGTAAACCTTTAACCGGCTTGGCTTCTCACAGAGCTCACTTCATAAGAGTGAAAATTATTAGCATGTTTCAAAGTGGTTTTTCCCAAATTGGGTTTCCACTATAAATCCTAGTGTTATACTTATGTGAATGATTTTGATGTGGATGTTGTTAAAATATTTATATTTTGCAAGTTAATTACTTTTGAATAGTGGACTGCATGTTATATGTTTCTGATATATGCTATAGAGACCGACTTAAATTATTAATTAGATCTAAGTTTTTTGAAGAGCTAGAAAGTTCAGTTGGTAAATCTGGACCTAAGAACAATTGATTTACACCCCTCTCTATTTTTATAAAATCATTCTAAAAAATGGCCTTTCTTAGGACTATTGAAGTTATGGATCAATTGGAAGAGATCAATGCTCACAGTGCATGTCTTTCCACATTGTCATATTCAAGCTTTAGCATCCAATGGAACACATATGGTGAGGAATATTTTAGTGATCTGGGTAGTCTACTTGGATCACTCCTTGCAAAAAGGAAGTCACATGAGTAAAATGGTTGGCCCCAAAATCCAAAGGTGTCTAATAAGGTCCTCTATTCATGACTATCCCTTGTAGTTCTACAATTGAAATTGAGGCCTATAGCCTTACACGAACCAAAAATATATAGTCTAGAAAGAAAGATTGAGATGTCTTAGGAATATACAAGTTGGATATACTTCCTATGTATTCTTGTAAATAGGATTGGGACCATCAAGGCCCTAAAAGAACCTAGACCTGTGTAGTCTTTCTTAGCAAGATTGAGGCAACTAGGCCCTACACATGAAGAAATATTGGAAGTAGATAATAGCCAAGTCTTCCCTCTCTTTGGATTGAAGGAATATTTTCATTATGTTGGGATGGAGTTAACCTGGTTCACTTATTTCACACTTGGGTCATTCCCAAAATATCTTTCTCTCTTGGTAGGCCCCCTAAAGGTAAAAAACCACAAATATGGATAACCTAGGAACGTCTAGAGTTTTTATTTTCCTTGAAGGAAAAGAGCATACTCTCCTACTTAAATGGCTTCTCCCAAACACAACAAACACACTTTAATTAAACAAGATCCTTTTATAATGACCTAACTAAGTAGACATGATGTTTTCTTGAACCTCTAAGGCAACCTACAAAACCAATGCATTAGTATTCTCAAATCTTTTCAAGATCCTCAAAAAATGTCTTAAAAAACAAATTGATTAGTAGTCTCAAAATGTATCAACCTTTGTCAACCATTCTACAAAACCACTATTAGAAGATAGAAAATATCAAAAACTTGAAAGAAAACCCAATCATGCATTGAAAAATGTGCAAATAACGTGCAAACTCATCACAATTTTTTTTTCTTTTGACCTAATCAACAAGATCTGATTTGTTTGATATGATTTCGGCCACAAAAATTGAAATTCAAAGAGACCCCTAATAAAAATATGAGATATTTCCAAAAATGAAATTTCTTAAGGAATATTCCCTAATTTGTGCCCTAGAGACCAAATTTATCAAAATAAACTAGTTTTCAAAGATTGGATTTTTGAGCCATATTAGTTTATCAAAATGAAAAACAAAAACAACATACCCTCTATAGAATTCTCATACCTTTCCAAAAATGTAATTTTTTCCTAAAAGAGTGTTGATTTGTGACCAAAAATTAATTTTCATTAAATAATAAAAAAATTAGAACTCAAAGAAAAAAGATCAGAAAAATCTGATTTTCAGACTGAGACATATTTGGATCATCCCCCACTTGCAAAAACAATTTAGAGAAAAATTCCAAGCCATTTGAAAGATATGATCAAATATTTCAAAAAACCCTAGGGTTTTGTCTTCAACTCAAGCTACACAAGGATTAGCATAGAAAAATGTTTAAATGTGTAGGGGTAATAGGGATGTGGGTCCCACCGGTTATGCCAAAAATGTATGTAGTAGAAATATGGAGATATTTTTTGCAAATGTATAACACAAAAACACCAAACAAAATCGCATTAGATGTTAGTCATTTAAAATGTAACAAAATAAGTAACTTTCACTACAACCTCAATGAGCTAAAACAAGGGCACCCAATAACCTTGTTTGATTTTCTCTTCAAGATTATTATGGTTATGATCTCCCAACACAATGAAATATAATCTAATGTAAAGACTATAAGATGCAAAATGAGGGTTTTGCAAGAAAGTATGAGGGACTTGCCCCAAATCTCATAATGATGTGCAAGTGCAAGACCTATGAAAAAGATAGTGCACAAACAAGATGATACAAGATATTTTTAATTATTATTTTTTAATAAGAAATGAAATGGAAGCTAACTAAGAATAAAAATGCAAGATTCCAACTAATATATGAAATCAAAACTATTCTACCATACAAGAATTGAAATCTAGGCTAAGAATGAAAGTACAACAACTATGCTAAGAAATTGAAATGTTAAAAATGCTATGTGTTCAAATGAGTGCTCAAGTGCTCTAGAATGTTTGATGATTATCCTTACAAGATTAGCCTAGAAATGAAAGAGAGACCTTTTATAGAAATTGAATAGGATTGGATGGAGGATATTAAGATGAAAAAGAATGGATGACTAAAATTAAGAGGCAAGAGGATGCTAGGTAGGGTTTGAGAGGCAAACGATGCAAAAGTCAAACTTCACTTTTAGAAGGAAAGAGAAATTTCAAAATTATTGGTTGACAAAAAATATGGAGAGGTGGCTACATTGGAAAAGTTGATTGTGCACATGATTAGAGGTAATCCACCTTTTAATTAGGATTGGAGGAATATTAAAAAAAGGTAAGATTAGGAAAAATGGAAAAGGGATGAAATTAAAATAAATTTAATTTAATCATGGTTTGGGAGAACTTTAGGCTAGTGGAGGAATAAAATAAAATAAATTTATATTTTATAAAGGAAAATGGGCGGATAATATATTAAATTAAATTTAATATCTTATAGTATTTAAATAAACTTAATACAAAGGAAAAATAAAATTATTTAATTAAATTTAATTAAATAAATAGAAGAATATATCAATATAATTAATTAATAAAAATCAACTATAATGTTAAGGGAAAATATTAATAAAAATTACTAGAATGCCAATGGACAATTTTAGGTGTCTACACTATGCAACAAAACTAGAGTTTGCAAAAGGGGCATCAGTTGTTAGCTATCACTATCAGTGATCGCTCAGAGGAGGTGACAAAGACATCTTTAGATTATCATCACATTCTTAGGTAATTTTTAGATGTATTTCCTCTAGAGATTTTAGGAATTCCACCTCGATGAGAGATTGATTTTCATATTGATTTAGTACTTGGAGTTGAGCCAGTGTCTAGAAAACCTTACAGGATGACCAAAAATGACCTTCCTGAGCTAAAGATTTAGTTAGAGGTGTTTCTTCAGAAGGGTCATATTTGTCCTAGCATCTCACCATGGGGTGCTCTTGTCATCCTTTTTAAGAAGAAGGATGGATCCCTTTGTCTATGTATGGATTACAGACATCTAAATAAGGTGACATCCAAGAATAAATACCCACTTCCTAGGATTGATGACTTGTTTGATTAGTTTCAAGGGAGGTAGAGTATTTTTTAAGATAGACCTTAATTATAGATATTGTCAGCTGAGAATTATAGAGGAAAATATTCTGAAGACTACATTTATTGATACATATGGTCATTATGAGTTTACAGTGGTACCCTTCCAGATGAATGGGGTATTCCACACCTTATTGGATCATTTTGTATTTTGTTTCTCAATTACATTCTAGTTTTTTCATAGACTAAGGAGGAACATCAGGAGAACTTACTGTAGGTTTTGCATTGTTTGAGAGAGAGTCAATTGTATGGTATCTTATTGACACATTATTTATTTCAGAGGGAGATTCAAAACTTGGATAATGCTATATCTAGCAACAACATCTCCATAGATCCATAAAATATTAGAGCTATTATGGAGAGGCTGAAACCTATTATAGTAATAGAGGTCTAGAGTTTCATGGGCTTAGTAAGGTATCATCAATGTTTTGTAAAGGGATTTCTTGGATTGCAAATCCTATTATTTATCTTTAGCAAAAAGGGAAGAAGTTTGAGTGGAAAAAGAAATGTGAGAGAGAATTATAGGTCCTCAAGGAGTGACTCACTAGTGGTCTTATCCAAGTAGTACCAAATCCTTCTTTAGACTTTGTGATGTACAAATGCTTCATTTGATGGATTAGGTGTCATACATATGCAAGAGTGTAGGGTGATTATGGATGATTCGTGAAAGCTCAAGATCCCTGAGATAAACTACCCCACTCATGATTTAGAGTTGGGAGTACTAATTTTTGTCCTTGTTTGATGGAGAGACTTCTTATTAGGAAATAATTTTGAGCTTCTTTCAGATCATCATATCATTTAGTACATTTTTACATAGCCAAGTTTAAATGAACATCAAAGGTGATGGATGCAATTTATATGTGAGTATTACTTTGATGTAAATTAGATCAAAGGGAAGGAGAATTTAGTATAAAATGCCTTGTGCAGGAGGTTCCATGATTTCTCATCTATAAATATGAGCACTAATTGGAGGGATCAGATTTTATAGTATTTTTCAGAGGATGAGTGGTACATAAAGGCTCAACAAGAGTTTCAGTCATAGACAACACTTATGGGCAAGTTTTTAAGATACTCCTTAGAACCATATTTTCTACTACATCACTGAGGACACATATATGGACCTATTGTAGGAGGTCTTTGAATAATTATATTATTTGAGGCACATAGGACACCTTATACCACACATCTAGGGGTGAAGAATATGCATGTTGATTTTCAATGATTATACCATTGGGAAATAATGCGATGAGTTATTGTAGAGTTTGTGAATCGATGTCTTGAGCATCAAAGAGTCAAGGAAAAGTACCAATATCTAGGTGGTCTTCTCCAACCCTATGATATTCTAAAATGTAAATGGGACACCATATCCATGGATTTTATAGTTTGTCTTCACTTTTCATTGTGATGTCATGATTCCATCATGGTGACTATCAACAAGTTGACCAAAGTGGGACAATTTTCACTTATACATACTAGATGTACACCTCTAGGAGTAGTAAAGGTATTTTTAGATGAAATTATTAGACTACATGGAGTTCTTCATAGGATCATATCAAATAGAAATTAATTTCTCATATCTACATTCTAGATTTCGTTATAGCATGCCATGAGTACAGAAATCAACTTTATTTTGACATATTTTCCTGAGATAGATGGGCAAATAGAGAGGGTAAATTAGGTTTTGGAGGACATGTTATGTGTGTGTGTTATGGAAAAATAGTCTAGTTGGGAGGATTATTTGTATTTGGTTAAGTTTTTATATAATAATTAGTATCAGAGATAATTGGCTATGACATTATTTGAGGCATTCTATGGTAGATCTTACATGAATCCTTTGAGTTGGTATTAGATAGAGGATAGAGTGGTCATTTGTCCAAAGGTTGTGTAGTATATGGAGTGAGAGGTAGGATTACGTAGGGAATGGTTAGAGGATGAAGAAGGTTGTCAAAAGAAGTATGTCAATGCTAAGAGATTCGATCAAAATTTTGTAGTAGGTGACTATGTATTCTTGAGGGTGAAACCTCATAAGATTCCAATCCATTAGGGAAAGGGGTCTAATAGTTCACCTCATTTTGTTGGTCCTTTTAAAATATTAGATTTTATAGGTGCTATGGCTTATCATCTAGTGTTGCCACCTATCCCGTGACACATCCACAATATCTTTCTGGTTTTAGTTTTGAGGATATATGGGCATGTTGTTTGTAATCTATTGAATTGGGGTGCCTCGTAGATGGAGTTAGACATCTAGATAGAATTGGAGTCCATTCACATTTTGTCACACCAAACACTAGCCCTTCAAGGTTGAGAGTTGGACCAAGAGAGTGTTCACTAAGACTAATATGATAAGGTCTCAACCACTTGGGAGGATGCCTCATGTTTGAGGGAATTATATCCTCATCTCTTTGATGACTTTCAGGAGGAAGTTCAATCCTAGAGGGGGAAAATGTGAGGCCCACTATCAAATGGACATGGATATTCCTCATTTTTTTTTCTTATGGATATATGTTGACACATTATGATACTTTTATCTAGACATATATTGACTTTCCTTATTTTTTCTTATAGATGCATTATAAATAATTATGATACTTTATCTAGACATACATGGACATTCTTCATTTTTCCTATATATGTATTATGACACATGTTGATATTTATATCTAGAGATATATTGTGGTTATAAATGTTATGATCATACATCTTATTATAATTAATAGATTATACTAATTAGATATACACCATAAGTTTTATAAATATTGATTTAATTATGTGGATTGTGCTAATAAGATTTCTTTTTCATATGTTAGTGATGTTAAGAAATATAATTCAAGGTTCTTGAAATAAATTAAAATTATGAAATGGAATGATATATTTGTTTCTTCAACTATTTTTTTATAACAAGTCTAATGTGGATGTGATATTTTTGTAGTATAACCTTCCATGGCCTTATAATTGGAGGTAACCAAGTCCTCATTTGTGATTTTCCCCATAAAAAAAATCTAAGAACATATGGAAGGGCTATAGATTTATATTGTAATATGTATTTTATGATGCAGTTTGAGAGATTGTTTTAAAGTGTAGGAGAAAGTCATGTTGGGTTCAAATTGAAACTAGAGATATTGCATCTTAAATTATATTTTCAGTTTATGTGATTTAATAAAGGATAAAAAGTACTATTTTTGAGAATATATGTTTTTTTAGTGAACCTAGGTGGGTTACCTATGCATTGGGTTTTTTTTCAAATAATTGCCCACGCTCTAGTTATGACCCTTGTTAAATGTCACTTTTGTGCAGTGAAGAATTTTGGAATGAGGGAAGGGGTCAAGCACATCCTCTTTACCCACTTTTGGTTCTCACCATATTTATGAGGTGAGACAAGTAAGGAGTATGGGACACATTGAAACATCCTTCCTTAATGAGAAGTTTGTGGAAAGGAATGGAAGAATTTTCTAATTAGTAAATAAAAGGGGAAGAAAAATAGAGGAGGAAGTTTTTGCAGATCTCATTTTGGCTAAGTATGAAGAAAGGGAGAAAGGTTGAATGAGAGCATTGTACTCAAATTCATCCAACTTATACCTTGAAATAGTTATTTGAGGTTGGTTTCTTATTGTGTGCTACAAATGTGTCACACTTCTATGAATCATTACATCCAAGATCACTCAAGAATGAGGTCTCTAATAGCAACTCACAACTCTCTATTCGTGGAGTGTAGAGGTTGTATTATGAGGTCCTCAGATCAACCTAGTTAAACCCATGCAAGTACACCAGGAAATGAAAGATTCAAGGATGAGAAGAAATAGTGCTAATCTCCATTGATCATCAAGTTATTGCATGTAAATGAAAAACTAATCTAGATGATAGCAGTGCAAAGAAGTAAACTACTCTATTGAAATGAAAGTTTTACTCTCCTTTACTAATTAACTATGTGAAGATTAAGCTCAAAAAATGAAGGAAACTTTAGCTAAGATGCTATGAAGATTAAGCTAATGTAAATATGAAATCTAGAATGTAATAATCTTAAAAACTCCAAATATTGCCAAGAAAACCTGCAGCATAACAACAGTATGAAAATTCAGGATCTCAAACGAGAAGGAGAGGGCTCCTTGTATAAGAAAATGTGGAAGAGAATGCATCTCCAAGAGCAATGTGGGATAAATGCAAAAAGAGGAAAGAAAGCTCATTTTTAGAAAGTGTGGAGAGAAAAGGAATTTTCTTTATTTTATTTATTTTTATTTCTCTTTTTCATCACAAAAGAGCTTTAAGAGGATTTTTTATTTATTTAAAAGAATGATTCTCTATTAATTAAGTAAGATGACATTATTTAATTAAAAGAGAGATATTATTCTAAATAAGATAAAATCATTTAATTAAAAGAGATTTTAATGAAATAAATTTATTTCATTTAAAAGATATTTCTTTCAATTAAATAAGGTTATTTTATTTATTTAAGAGGGAATATTTATTTTAATCAAATAAAATTATTAATGAAACGATCAAACCTTAGGGAAGATTGAAATGATTGAATTATTTAGGATTAATTAAAGAAATTGATTTGAATTTTGCAAAGTATTGATTCAGGAAATTTGATAATTTTAATAAATGGGGCCCAAAGTCTAGGAGACCATTTTAGGGTGCATACATTTGCCCCTCTTTGACTAATGTGAGATCGATCTGGGATCACACGTGGTCAAAGAATGGAATTGAAATGTGAGGTTGATTTGGGATCACAAAACAACCTAGATGTGTGTTCGACAGATGGGAACACATCAAGACAAAGATAAGCTGATTGAAAAAGACAAGGCCAACACCCCTGTAAATAGGTAATTGTCAAGTCTCAAGAAAGGTTTGATTCATAGGTTTGATAAAGCTGAATCAAGGATTGAAGTTTGATAGGTACTACCCCCTCGTGATCGAAATCAAAATGAGATAGAGGAGAAATAGTACATTGATAAATTTGATCAAATTGAACTAAAGATAAGATTCTTGATGTAAGATGAAAGATAAAAGGATCACAGAACCAAGGTAGATCATCAAGAAAGATTATGCCCCAAGCTTGAATTAGAAGAAAAGAAGTGGGGTGAAAGTGAATGAAAGATAGAAGTTTGAAAGAAATGGAAAGAAGAGAATTTGCCTCAAGAACAAGCATGCCCCAAAATCAATCAACTGTTTAAGATAGAGAATTTTGATTGAGATCATGAAAGAAGGTAAGGAAATGATGATCAAAATGTGATCATAGTTGATTAAAAGTCCACAAGAAAGATGAAGGAAAACCCTCTCAAACTCATAATGCAGCCTAAAAAATGAAAATTAATCATGAAGTCTAACAATGCAAGCTACATGAAAATGCAAAGGTGTACTTGCAATAGGGCAATTTTAACATAGTATTTTATGTTCACCATTCATTAGAGAATGTAAAGAACTTATTTTCATCATTGGGCCATTATTAATAGACATCGGAAAATCATACAATCAACACTAGTCACAAATGCAACTATGAAGATATGAATATGATTTATATCAGTTTGGAATGTGGAAAGATTCTAACATGAGCATCAAAGACATAAGGGTCAAGATGACTTCAGTGTTAGCTTACCCAATTTAATGTAGCAAAACTACTCTCTCATCAAGGCATAGATGCTAGGATCACCATAAGAATAGTTGTGCAAAAATAGTCAAGGATGATGTTTGAAATCTCCTAAGTGTTTCAAGGGAACAACAAGAGACACTCTAGAGTTTCAAGACCACACCCACAAGCAGTAAGAAAGAAAAAATATGCCCCATGGCCCAAGTCCTCTAGCTATGCATCATAGAGAGACATATTAGACAAGGATACTCAATGAAAATCAATAACAGTCAGCACACAAAGAAAAGATCATGACATAGCTCAAGCATTAAGTGTGTTTAAAAATTTAAGTGTGTTCACTGATACTGAGTTCTGAGGATAAGGTTCAAATGCTTGCAAGTAGGTAAAATCACATGACAAAACTGGGTAAGACCAAACTGATAAGTGTTGAAAAATACTCGATGTCAAGGGTTGTGTTGAAAAACACAGTTGGGGTGGTGTCCTAAAGACTGTTGCATCCAAGAGACCAAAGCTAACACAGGCATGACCCCTAGACAAAGACAAAGACCAATTCCAAACCAAGGTAACAAGGACAAGCCATGATGGAGAAAGGCTAAGTGTCGAGGACACATGCTAAGAAAAAAGGGTACAAAGGCCTCAAGTAGCACCTGCTTCCAGGTTTTCACCACTTGGATTTTTTTATTTTTATTTTACTTTTTTTTTTTTTTTTTAAAGGACTGTTTATATTTTTTTGTATTTTTGCTACCAAGGCGCCTGTTTCCAAGTTTTCACCAAGGCACTTTTTCTATTTATTTTTGAATTTTTGAATTTTTTTGGTATTTTTGGAATATATAATTTGTTTGGATATACATCAAAGTGCCTATTGCTAGGTTTCCACTAGGATGATCATTTTTTCAAGACATTTTTCAATTTTTAGGATTTTTTCAGCATCATATATGAATTTTTTTTTTGAATTTTTTCAGGATCAATAAGTATTTACAAAGGATGCCTCCAGACAGAACGAGCATCATGAATAGAACTTCTTCAGGTGCAAGACATTGATAGGATCAGGGAGCTTATCTCCCTCTTCATTAGATAATAAGTAAGAACTTGTCCCAAAAGCCAATGTGATAATGTAGGGTCCAAGCCAATTAGGTTCAAATTTTCCCTTTTGCTCTCTATGTTGTTGATTTTTAGGATTCTCACGTAAGCACTTGTCCCACTTGGAATTCTCTAGGGTGAACCTTTTTGTTGAATACTTTGGACATATTCTTTTGGTAAACTCTCATGTGATCAAATGATGCTTTACACTTTTCATCTAGAAGTTCCAATTCCTGAAGTCTCATGGCATGATAGTCTTCATCTATAACTAGACCTTTGAGAGAGACTCTTAGTGAAGGAATCTCCACCTCTAAAGGTAACACTACTTCAATGCCATAGGTAAGGGCAAAAGGAGTAGCCCTAGTTGGAGTATGAATACTCATTCTATAGGCCCATAAGGATGGATTTATCTGTAGATGGCAATCTCTACCATTCTTGTGGACTGTTCTATGGAGAATTTTGAGAATGGTTTTATTTGAAGCCTCTGCTTGTCCATTTCCTTGCAGGAAGTAAATGGAGGACCAATGTTGTTTTATCTTGAACTTTTGGTAGAGTTGTGTAAGGTCCTTGTTTTTAAACTGACCTCCATTGTCAGTGATTATTTTAAAAGGAACTCCATACCGATAGATGATATGGTTCAAAATGACAAGAGAAATTGTCTTGCCTGAAGCAACAGAAAGTGGAATAGCTTCTACCCATTTGGTAAAGTAGTCGGTAGTAGTGATGATAAATTTATGTCCACCTGATGAGTTGGGATGAATGTGCCCAATAAGATCAAAGGCCCATCACTGAAATGGCCAATGAGATATGGAAGGAATGAGCTCCTTGCTTGGAGCATATATCATGTTACTCTATTTTTGACACTTTTCGCATGATTTCACAAAAGCTACTACATCCATCTACATGGTAGGCCAATAGTACCTAGCCCTAAGAAACCTTCAAGCCATGGAAAGACCATTAGAATGTCCCCCACAGATGCCCTCATGAATATCAACTAGCACTTGATCAGATTCCTCCTTTTCTAAGCACCTAAGAAGTGTCCCATCTAAACCCCTCCTATACAAATCACCAAAGATGAGGGAATGGTGAGAGGCATTTCAGGTAAGGTTTCTTCTTTTGGATCGATTAAATGTATCACAGATGATGCCATCATGCAGGTATGAGTAAATGGCACCATATCGGGATGACTCATGACCGACAAGAGTACAAATAACATGGCTTTCTTGGGAATCATAAATAGGATAGTATAGCTCTTCCACCAGGAATTCAAATCTAGACTCATGCTACTCTATCTGAAGGAGTGAAACAAGTGTATCCATAGCATCAGCTGCTCTATTTTCTACTCTAGGGACTTGCTAAACTATGACAAATGTGAAATACTATCTTAACGAATCAACCATTTTCTTATAAGGTATCAGTTTGTCATCTTTTGTTTGATATTGTTCATTAACTTGGTTGACTATCAATTGTGAATCCCCATAGATGTGTAGTTCTATGATATTCCATTCAATAGCCATCTTGAGTCCATTTGTCAAAGCCTCATACTCAGCAATGTTATTTGTACATGGGAACAATAGTTTGTAGGACTTAGGAATTGTGTACCCATGAGGAGAAACAAACAACACTTCAACTCCCGAACCATTTTGCATAAAAGAGCCATCAAAGAACATCTTCCATGTTCTCTCAGTCATGTACATTAGGTACTCATTTGGAAATTCAACTTGAATAGGCATGGTATCTTGAATTGTGAAATCAGCCAATTAGTCTGCTATGGCTTGTCCTTTTATAGCTTTGTGCTCAACATATTCTATGTCAAATTCTAAAAGAACCATCATCCATTTAGCAAGTCTACCTATGAGGGAAGCCTTACCAAGCAAATACTTAAGAGGATCAATCTTTGCTATGAGGTGTATTGTGTGTGCAAGCATGTTATGTCACAACTTTTGGGAAGAAAACACCACAACAAGGAAAGCTTTCTCAATACTAGTGTAATTAACCTCATATGCAACAATAGTTCGACTGATGTAATATATGTCTCGTTCCTTCTTAGTGTCATAAAGTTGAGCTAATTATGCCCCCAAGGAAGATTTTGTTGCTGAAACATATAAAATGAGTGGCTTCCTTGGGATAGGAGGCATTAATATCAGATGATTTTCCAAGTACTTCTTGATTTGGTCAATACTCTTCTAACAATCCTCATTCTAGACACATTTAACCACTTTATGCAATGTCTTATTGAAGGTTTGAGCTCTATCCACCAATTTTGAAATGAACCTCCTTATAGATTGAAGATGTCCTTGAAGACTCCTCATTTGGCTAATGTTTTTGGGAGCTGGCATATCCAAGATTGCTTGAACTTTTTCTAGGTCCACTTCTATTCCTTTGGTTGAAATGATAAATCCTAGAAGTTTTCCAGGGGTGACTCCAAATGCACACTTTTTAGGATTTAATCTCAACTGAAATTGCTCCATATGATCTCAAATTAATTCTAAATCATCCAAGTGTGTGTCTCTTTTCTTTGACTTAGCGAGGGTGTCATCCACATAATCTTCCATATTCTTATGCATCATTTCATGGAAAATTGTTGGCATAGCTCTTTGATATGTAGCTCTTGCATTTTTCAATCCAAAAGGCATGACGTTCTAGCTATAAGTACCCCATGCACAAGTGAATGCAATCTTTTCTTGGTCCTTAGGAGCTATTTTAATCTGATTATACCCAAAAAAACTATCCATTAAGAAATAGATCTCATAACCCGCGATCATATCCACTATCATGTCTATGTTAGGAGGTGGAAAATAATCCTTTGGGCATGCTCTATTAAGATCTCTAAAATCTATGCAGATCTAAATGGATTTATTATGTTTTGAAACTGGTACAATATTGGATATCCATTCTACATAGTCAATAGCCCTTATAAATCCTGCACTAAGGAGTTTTTCCAATTTCACTTTGACTAAAAGAGCAATGCGAGGATGCATTTTACTCAATTTTTGTTTAACTAGTTTAACACCTGGAGCTATGGACAAGTGATGCATAATTCGATTAGTGTCCAACCCTGGAATTTCTAAATAAGTCCAAGAAAAATTGACTTTCTTTCTTTGTAGGAACTCAGTGTAGGCTTCTTTCTCTTGAGATGATAAGGATTGAGCCAAATGTACAATCTATGGAGCCTCTTCTATACCCAGATTAAATGACTATGTAGGCTCAACAAGCATTGATGATTTTTCTTGAAAATAACTAGGGATCAAGTACCTAATCTGTAGGTGCCTCTAAGAGGTTTTCACCTTTGGATACATCATTTATTTTTACTTTTTTCAGTTCTGACACTGCCACATAGTGGTTTTCACCATCAGAACTCCTATACTTTTTATTTTCTTTTCTTTTTACCTTTCGACTGAGGTACTTGATATCCAGTTCTTTGATGCTTGTAGTTGGTTCACTGGTGGAAGAGACTATGGGCTCAAGGGCATTTAGGTAACAAGCTATCTCATAGTCATTCTGGAGAGTTAAGAGCTTAGGCTCTTGATAACATTTGGACCAATCAATGAGATGAGGATTAGCAAGGGGTAAGTCAATGATGGGTTCAATGTTGTTGATGTGGATGGTATCATCTCTGGTGACCACAGAGTTAGAGTTTGTCAAGTATTGTTCTAAGTTACCCAAATCAAGAGTTGACCTATCAAGCAAAGAATCATCCACCAAGGCAACAAGCGGGTTCCAATCCTCTAGCCCTACACATGACTCATCAGCTACCTTAGGTTGAGAACTATAAGTATGGATGACATCAACATCCATGTCAATTGTGGAACAATCAGAGAGAGAGTCCCACTCATACTCATGTGAGTCTATTTTTGAATCTCAGTTGGGATGTTTACACCAGAAGGGCTTGGGATGCCTTGATGTTGAAGCTTCGATGTCATGAAGGATAACACCTTCTCTTGTTTCCTTGTCTGATCCATCTTGTTCTATGCTTGCAACTGTTGCATGAGTGGTTGGATTATTTGAATCTCCCCAAAGGAGACTATTAGAAGGAATCCAATCGTCACACATGTCTTGTTGATTTTCAAATTTGGTATGTACTATGATTCATCTTCACTATCTGACTCATCAAGGATAGGAACAATATTCTTTTTATTTTTTAGAAAACCTAGGCCAACCGTCATCTTGGACTTACGCCCAAAAAGGTTATGATTAAGAGGTTTGGCTCTAGCATCTAATCTATGGCTGAGAGGGCCATGTCCAGGATAGCCCATATTTTTGACCAAAGTATATCCTCTCCCATAAGCTTTGGGAGGATAGAAGTTCTCATTATGCATATACTTCTCCTCTTTTTAGATCTAATCTTTAATAGCCACCTCTTCTTTTTCATCTTGGATGGGCACTATGGATTCCACAAATGTGCCAAATAAGGTCATGGTTGAGGATGAGGGTTTCATCTCTTGTGAGGGCCTACCATAAGACCTAGGTGAAACTGGCATCTTTGCAAAGGAGTCAAGTTGATACCCCCCATACCAAGGTCTATTGATTTGAAATTAAATTTTCACTATGCTAAAGTCAAATTGAAATCCTCTGCTTCTCTATTTAGGGGAACATGAGTCCCTCCTGAAATGGAGTTGATAGATAAGGTGCTATCCCCAGGTATATAAACTTCTACTCTGATGTAGGGGAATTTAACACACTAGTGGTAGGTAGATGGCACTACTTGCATCTCATGGATCCATGGCCTACCAAGCAAGATATTGTATGCCAGAGGACCAACATCAACAATTTGGAACAAAATGTCTTTCTCGATGGGGCCAATCTTGACAAGAAGAACAACCAACCCCTTGGAACTTATTTTTGCCTCATCATAGGCTTTTATAGTGATCTTCTTTTTGGTATCGATCACTTCCTCAGAATAACCCAAAGTCTTTAATAGACTCAAAGAACATATATTAAGCCCAGGACCCCCATCTATCAACACATGCCTGACATAGGTTTTGTGAATCATGACTTTGATGTGAGGGGCAAGATTATGTGGGTGGCTTAAGGCTTTATCATCATCTTCTGAAAATGTAAGGTAGTGAGGACTGGTAATATGATTAACCATTCCTTGGAATTGGTCAACATCTAAATTGTTGGGAACATTGGCTACATGAAAAGCATCCTCAAGGACCTATTTGTGTCTTGGGGACAACTCTAAAAGTTCCAAGATTGAGATTTGAGCTAGGGTTCTTAGTAACTAATGAACAAGATTATAATTTGGCTTGGGGTTGACAACTATTTTTATGGTGGCATTCTTGGATACCACTTTCTTTCATTTATTGGGTTGACTTGAACTGGGCCCTCTAATGATAATAGGGCCTTGACTTCTTGTGACCACATTAAGAGCTTGGGATGACATCCTAGAGTGAGGACCCCTTAGCACCACCACAGGTTCTTCATCAAAGATATAGGGAGAGTTTGTATAGGGATCATAACCATAGGGATCCTTGTTCCTCACCATGTTGACACTTTCCTCCACAACTTCAAGCATGTTTACCATGTTTTCTATAGCTTTGTAGGTGTAGCTGATCACAACCTTTCCATCCTTATGCTTAGAGGTTTCCCCCTTCTCGTATTTGGGCTAGGGCTCTTTGAAAGCTTTATGGTTTGCATTGGTGCTCAGTCCATCCACCTTAAGCTTTCTATTCTCAATGAGATCTTGGATAATGTGCTTGAGTTTCCAACAATTCTCAATGGTATGCCCAATGCCATTATGGAACTTGCAAAAAGCCTTTTTATCCCACCAATGTGGCTTAATGTCAGGGATGTAATGTTTTGTGGGTTCTTGTGGATGCACAAGATTATTGGCAATGAGCATTTTGAAAACATCCTCATATGAGTCACCAAGTTTGGAAAATTGACATTTTTCCTTCTTGGGCTTCTCTTGATACTTTGGCATGCTCTCTTGTTGAGGAGGTGCATTGAGATTCATAGCTTGAATTGCACTAGACAAGTGAAGGAAACCTTGATCCTTAGGTTGGGGAGAGTCTATAACTCCTTCATTGACCACCTGTTTGTTTTTGTTCCAATGCACATTATTCCCTTTGTCCTTATGAGATTTTTTATTATTTTGACTATTGTTGTTACTGTTATGTTTAGTCAAAATTCCTTTCTCTTTTAAAACATCCTCAATTCTGCATGCGGTTTCGACCATGTTATCAAAGGAATTGAAGATCATTTTTTGAACCTCATACTACATTTCAAGAACCAAGTTGCTGACAATGATGTCAATTTTCTCATCTTCATGAATATTCCTAGGATAATTGGAGCACTGTCGCCTCCACCTTTGCAAGAATCAGACAAAGGATTCTCCTTGATTCTATTTTAAATTGCGCAAGTCTAGCATAGTGACCGATCTTGACAAGTTGTATGCAAAATTTTGCACAAATATATGGACAAGTTCTTTAAAATTTTTAATAGGAGGGGTTATGTTGGTAAACCATTCCATTGCTTTCCCCTTAAGACTCCTTGGGAATAACCTCATCAGATAGGAATCATCTTTGTGAAACTCAAAGCTCATAGTGTAAAATTGGTGCACATGATCATGGGGATCGCCACTACCGTCATATTTGTCATATTGAGGGAGTTCAACCCTTCTGGGAAAATCCTTCATGATCACACTCTTGTCAAAAGGATTAGGACAGATCGAGTTAAGAGAAAATGAACTCTTGGGTGCCAAAAGTTTCTCCATCATTTTCTTCATTTGTCTAATTTCTTCTTCTTGTGATGGACTTTGTTTCTTAATTTTGTTATCCACATCAAAATTATAAGGGACTCTTTCACCCTTTTTTATTAGACTTTCAAGAGACTTATCTTTGTTTTGTTCCAAGTACTTCTCCACATACTATTGGAAGATTGGCTCTTGTTGCATTCTCATGAAGTCTTGAGAATTAAGATCAAAGTCTGAGCTACTATCTCCATGTTGGGAACTATGATGAATATGTTGCAAAGGCTACCTCAAGTGCCTAGGAGGTGTTTATCCCCTATAATGAGCATGTTGTGAGGTCCTTCTTCCTCTAGGACTAGGAGATCTTGAAGGGGTTCTTGAATGCCTTCTACTGTGTGGTGTTCTAGAAAGAGTGGAGGGAGGAGAGTTGTTTCCACTATTGGCACCCCTATTGTTGAATTGGGTATTAAGTTGTTGGGATAAAAGCCTATCTTGCTCTTCTTGAGAGGCTTTTCTTTCCAATTCTAACAAAGCTTGTCTATCCACCTCAAGTTGTTTAAACTTTTCTTGCTTCATAGATTTCTCATCTATAAAGGCTTTCTTCTCACACTCAATCCTTTTGAGTCTTTCACTTGTATACCTTGAGGTTGTTTGAAGTGGTGAGTTTGGCCTTGTCTTTTTGAACAAGTCATTGGTATACATTGCATTGACATGAGCATCACCAAGTTCATTGTCTTGGTCTTTGTGTTGTGACCATTGTTCTAGGTGAGCTTGTCTCTCATGCCTTTCGGCTCTTTGATATGCATCTAGGTACCTAGTATTGATGGGGGGTGACCTAGGTTGAGTGTCATGAGAGGAATTACCAAATAGAATGTTGTCTTTGTGTCTTTCATAGATGTCATTAAGGTTTTTATCCATAGCTTCCCTCTCCCACCGATTCATGGTATAAATCATATCCATACTTGAATGGGAAGATGCTAAGGGGGTCCTCAACTCAGTAGACTTTCTCCTAGGTGATTGGTCAAATATTGGGTCCTTTCTCTTATGCTTTTGATGAGTTTGGACTGGAGGTAATTGATTAAAGACAACCTAAGGTTGTTTCCCTTGACTCACTTGATACCTTGTCATAGCTGACATGAAAGGAAAAGCACTCAGTGATAAGACAACCCTAAGATAAATTGGTATCAAACTAGGATAGTAAAAGTTTTCAATTGTCCAAAAGAGAGATGGTGAGATAGAAAATTCTAAAAGGTGTCAATCAACACTGCCATAGAGGTGCCCAATCAATGGATAAGTATCCTAGCACATATGGATCAGGAGGATGATTTTAACCAAGTTATATCTAATTGAAATTGATTTTGGGTGGAAGTGAATTGGACAAGATACTACTAAGACTCTCCAAGTATGTTATCAAAGAATCTAAAGGTGTATCTACTCAACAAGGATGATTTTTGACTTACCGATTCCAAGAAAGGTTACTTGTAAAATCAAAGGTCACTAATTCAAGAGGTCAAAAATACAAGAATCCCAAGTGAAAATAGGTCTCCAATAGTAGGGTGAGTATCTTGATCTGACCTGGATCAACTAAGGAGGGCTAAAAAATGACACAAATCAGCTTTGGATTGCGGGTAGCAGTGAGATAGCAAAAAGGTTATGTGTGATAGTTTCCACCAAGCAGTGCGATAGAATCTTGTAGAATGATATTTTGCATAGAGTAGTGTGATCTAATCTAGGCAGGTAGTGTGATAAAGTCTATAACAGGCAAGTGATAAAGTGCCAGAAATGATAAATCGCATGATAAAACTTAGACCAGAGTGTGATGGGATTTTAGTATCATACGATTCTTTGGCCAGCAAGTGTAAAAACTTAGTTTTGAAAGCAATTTGGGGATTCCGGAACTCAGAAACTCAATCTTTTGTTTGTTTTAAAAGATTAACTCGGTAGATTAATAGATTTCCAACATTTATCAAGCACATAAAACAACAACCATGGAGTTTTAGAAAGCAAACGTCTTCAAACAATGAATGAGGGACAAAGAAACCTCATTCATGAATGTGAATAGTGACTTAGTATGCTATTCCTAAAAGATACTACTTGTGTATGTTCTCCAAAATGTTTTTCCAATCACACACATAATCCTAAAAAGAAAAATTTGGTTGCACTATGGTTCTTAATAATGGCTTCACTCTACAACTTTTGCAATTTCAAGAAGGTAAACTCCAATCTAGGCACACTGGGGTTTTGACACATTCCAAGAATTTAATCAATTGGAGATGCTGAGGAGATCTGACAGCCCATCAAGAAACTATAGCCGAGGATATTTCTTCCACAAGGACATTTGTATAGTAGTTGTCACTACCATGGTGAAAGTGGCTATTACCACTTGAGGTTTCATCAACGTGGTTTACCCAATGAAGGGAATGTCCACTATGGTTAACCCTCTCTAAAAGGTGACTCACAACAAGGACCACATGGGGAATTGGCTTGGATCCAAGTGTAAGAGTTTTTGTTACTACCCAAAAAGGGAGTAGAGCATAATCCTCTATCCTTTTCACTTCACCCAAACATAGAAGACAGATTCATCCGACACACTAAGACTAAAAATATCTTGCCAAGATTCGTTATGTCAATAACTCATGATCTATCAACCTCTCCAAAGAGAGAATGCATCAATCAAAAAGTCAAAGACTACAAACCCAGTAGAACGCAAAGACATTCTTAGTAACCTCCCTACCTACAAGGGTTCTCTCATTGAGAAGAGTTTCACTGGAAACCCACTCTCTCAAGAACCACAAATAGTGTTCATAGGGCCTACTTATCTATGTGAAACATATATGCAAAAAAGTGAATCTATGTTCTTTTTAGAGCCCAAATTTGAAGTGTGATCTATGAAAGCAATAAATACTCAAGCTAGGCACATGAGAGATTCATTTTATTTTCCAAAATCCAAATGTTATTAGTGGAGAAGATTACCTGAATTCCTCACAACATGCTTAGTAGATTTTTACTTGTTTTAGAAATTTTTCTTGTGCTTTCCAATCAGAAAATCAACAAGTATCAACCAAAAATAGAAAATCTCAATTGTTAGGGTTAATCATTAGTCCAAATCCAAAAATCAAATCTATAAAATTGCCTAAAAATTTGAAATGACAATTGGATTTCTGATGCCAAAGTTCATGTGTTAATGGGTCTCTTTGTTTTCTTGAGTAGCTCTACACTTTATTTTCTATACTTTTCCCGTGTCTTCTTATCTATGAAAAAGAAAACACAGACAGAGAGTTAGAACATAAAATTTAATAATCTGATAGTAAAATTAAACAGAAAATTTTAGGTAGCATTTAACAGCTAATACGTGCCAGTTAACAGATTGTAGGCATGATCATATAATTTCTAGGTGACATCAGAATGTTCATAGGTGTGATCAAAATACTCATAGGCATAATTAGAATGTTAATAGGCATGATCAAAATGTGCATAGGCATGATCAAAATGTGCATAGGCATGATCAAAATGTTCACAGGCATGATCAGAATGCGCATAGGCATGATCAGATTTTGCGTAGGTGATGTCAAAATGCTCGTAGGTGGCGTTTCTCCTATCTGCACAAAATTGACAAAAAAAGTGATGCCAAAATTCTACAAAATTTGATAAAAATGAAGAGAATGAGGCTCAAGGCCCCACAGTGGATGCCAAAAATGTGTGCTACAAATGTGTCACACTTTTGTGAATCATTACATCCAAGATCACTCAAGAATGAGGTCTCAAATAGTGATTCACAACTCTCTATTCATGGAGTGCAAAGGTTGTATTATGAGGCCCTCAGATTGACCTAGTTAAACCCATGCAAGTACACTAGGAAATGAGAGATTCAAGGATGAGAAGCAAGAGTGCTAATCTCCATTGATCATCAAGTTATTGCATGTAAATGAAAAACTAATAAAGATGATAGCAGTGCAAAGAAGTAAACTACTCTATTGAAATGAAAGATTTACTCTCCTTTACTAATTAACTATAAGAAGATTAAGCTAAAATAATTAACGAAACTAAGCTAAGATGCTATGAAGATTAAGCTAATGTAAATATGAAATCTAGAATGTAATAATCTTAAAAACTCCAAATATCGTCAAGAAAACCTGCAGCATAACAACAGTATGAAAATTTGGGATCTCAAATGAGAAGGAGAGGGCTCCTTATATAAGAAACTATGGAAGAGAATGCATTTCCAAGAGCAATGTGGGATAAATGCAAAAAGAGGAAAGAAAGCTCAATTTTAGAAAGTGTGGAGAGAAAAGGAATTTTCTTTATTTTATTTATTTTTATTTCTCTTTTTCATCACAAAAGAGCTTTAAGAGGATTTTTTATTTATTTAAAAGAATGATTCTTTATTAATTAAATAAGATAACATTATTTAATTAAAAGAGAAATATTATTCTAAATAAGATAAAATCATTTAATTAAAAGAGATTTTAATTAAATAAATTTATTTCATTTAAAAGATATTTCTTTCAATTAAATAAGGTTATTTTATTTATTTAAGAGGGAACATTTCTTTTAATTAAATAAAATTATTGATGAAACAATCAAACCTTAGGGAAAATTGAAATGATTGAATTAATTAGGATTTCTCAAAGAAATTGATTTGAATTTTGCAAAGTATTGATTCAGGAAATTTGATAATTTTAATAAATGGGGCCCAAAGTCTAGGTGACTATTTTAGGGTGCATAGACTTATCATGTCATTTGAATCATGTTTATGATTTTCATAGATGTATACATGTTTGTATGTTTTGTTCAAGTATTTTAATGTGTGTGAAATTGGATTGGCTCCCCATAGGGTAGAGAGAAATCCATGTATGGGATTTTAGGGATAGAGATACGTACCATGGGGAATTATATTTCTTGTGATATGGAATGGGTATGAGTACCCTTATATATGAATTGGATGTATGGCTAGTTAGAAATCTGATGAGAAATATTAGGTATATGTGTATACTATTATAATATTTGGGTGGATTGGGTAATATGAGAAGAAGTGGAAGTCACATATTTAAAGCTTAAGTTGTAAAATCATTCCTAATATTTTCCCAATGATGTGATTAAATCACCTCTCCCTTTTGGAGCCATATATATAATGGATCATGTGATGTGAAATTCCCTAGATCTTGATTTTCATGAATGTTACCTAGGTCATTAGAGTTACCTCCTATCTAAGGGGTGGCTGGTTATGTATCCTAGGCTTGCAGGAGATTAAAAAAAAGTTATGGAAGGATTTTATGTGTATGAATAGGTTGTAGTAGTTGTACAAATTTTTCAGAGCTAAAAGTATTATTTGTGGAAGCTAAAAGACTTCTCTATTGTTCCTTGGTGTTGTTAATCTTGGGACAAGAAGGTTGTGCACTTTGTAGAATCTATGTTCTCTAAAATATGTGATTTTTTTTTACGAAGCATTACTTCATAGTAGTGAAAAAATGGGGGATTAAAGAGCACTTGGATGAAGTTTTTAATTCATAAAATGTATGCTTTAGGGAAAATTTAAAAGGTTCATTTCTATTATGTTAGAGTGAGAACCAAAGAATATTAAGAATTTAAGTATAGATTCTATATTTAAGTCTAGTAATTTAAGAATTTTATTTCACTATTTATGCATAAATTAAAGTCTGGTGATTTATGTTTAATTTTGTTTTTTAAAATTACAGTCACAATAAAGTATAGTATCTATAAATATAAAACAAAAATAAAGTGTGCATTCAATTTTCTTTTAGTCAATTATGTCTTCTAGAGTTATCTCTATGGAAGAAAACCTTGGTGACAAAATTTTAGCAAAAAAAAAAATAAAAAGGAAAAAATATGTATACAATTGTGCATCATGTTGCATTCTAAGTGGGTTCATTGGAATAGGCTATATTTTTTTCATCATAAATCTTCTACATAAAAAAGAGGGTATTCCTAAACTAGGAGAATATATGTTTACTATACTTTTCTTATAACTATAACTTATGTACCTTAAATATGTTAAGTTACAATTATAGAATATGAACAATATTTAACATGCATGGACATAATTTATCTAGTTTCAACATGTTAGAAATTTAGTTGGGAAATGTGATGCTGAGAGGGGGGGGGGGGGTGAATCGGATATCAATTTTAGCATTACAGAAAAAATTTGCATAGCATTAACAACACTTCATCAATGTAATGGAACTAATACACTAGACATCATTCAAGAAATTATTCATAACACAATAGATTTGGTTACCTAGAAACCCTTGAAAGGTAAAACTGGGGTGTGGATGACACCCACAAATCTTCACTACTATAGTATAAAGTTTTCCTATTAGGGCTACAAATTTGATCACAAAATATGATATACCTTGTGAGGGGTCTACCATGTTAAGAGCTAAAAGGATTATAAAATCTACCTTGCAAAAGGATTTAAAACTTACAACTAAATAAGCACTGTATTAAGAGATTAGATAAGGTCTATTAAGAGATTTACCCTAATACACTTGTTAGAATGTCTCAGTACCTGATCTTTCGGTCTACGTGCTGTATGTTGATTATAGATCTTCTCCTTCCAGTATTTGATTTGATCTTATCTATCAAGTTTATCTTTGTTCTATCCTTCACTTCTTTACTCTGTTACACTTGGTCACTAAACTCTATCAGAATGCTTCACTAGTTTGAATGTATTCTTTTCTCATCCCTCTCATTCCTTTCTCATCCTCTCACACATACATTAGGGTGCAGATATTCTCCTTATATAGACAACTAAACTTCTTGAATATTTAAGATCTACGATTAAGATTTACTCTTTTTGCTACTTAAGCTTTCCTAATTCTGATTGGCTCCAAATATTGCATTGGGATCAATGATTGTAAAATATGAGTGTAATCACCTCTCCGATTTCCTCAACAAACAAAATACAAAACATGAATGTTGGCCAAAAAGTTTTACCTCAATGATTGTGCCATAACAAAATCATATGTTAGTTCTGGTTAACTCAGCAATTGATGTCTCTGGTACTCGACATTCACTATACTTGTTGTTCGCTGATATCTCTGTCACTTGGTTTAAACTACTTTACATAGGTTTTCCAAAAACTAACTCAGCTAATACAAAAGTACTTAGTGACCATTGGTTTAATATGAAGTGACTACTGCTCGGTAAATATATACTACATGACTTGGCCTATACATGATGACTCAGTCGCAATGATGACCGACCAACATTTCCTAGATAATGAATAAGTGTAAGACAATAATAGACAATAAAACTATAGGGATCTACAATCTCCCCCTTTAACATTAGTGGTAAAAACACTTTGTCATGACATTAAAATTATATTTACAAGAGTACTTAGCATTAGTATAATACTCCCCCTAAGATATATACATATACAAAACTAAGTATATCATACCATTCTTATTTTGTTACCTCCCTTTGTGCTTGGATATGTTATTTAATTTCCCCCTTATTTTTGGCACTCTTGATTTCTTCAAGAATAGGAATCTTGAAGTATTTTTCTAGAATTGGTTTATGAAGCATCTGTATGCAAAATTAGGTGAATACTAGTCTAAATGATAAATTAACTATTCTGAGATTAATAAATCTATCTAATTAGAAAACTACAATGAAGAATACAATCAAAATGAAGCTAAAATAACATTTTACCTTCACCTACCATGTAGCTTGTCTCCATTGCTCTCCTATCCTTGATTTCTTGAAGATGTTGAGCTCTCAGATTTCCAAATGAAGCCTTTTCCCAAGATGCTACCAAAGTGTGGAGATTTGATGATGAATGAAAGGAAGTTTAAAGCTTGATTATGCAACTAATGGATGGAATGCAAGATGGATTTGATGATAATATGGATACTTGAATGCTTTTAGAATGCTTGGATGCTTGGATGCTTGGATGCTTGATTTCTTGAATGCCTATTACAAAAATACCTATTATCTCACAAAGGGGAAATTAGGCTCCTTTTATAGATTTTGGGAGGATCTAGGCCTAGGTTGCACAATCCTATGGTGGAGAATGAAAGGTGGAAAATCCTAGGGCTAGGATTGACTTGGTTGAAGGAGTTGAGAGAAAGGGGGATGTAGTTGGAATGTGAGAGGGACAATAGGGATGATGTTCCTCTCACATTGACATGGTGGAGAACAAGGTGGAAGGGAAAGAAATATGTCAACTATCTCTCAAAGACCCAAGAGAGAAAGAGGGAGAGACCTTTTCCTCATGAGGACTCTTTGTACAAGTGTCCCACGAGTCACCTTTGACCCTTAGAGGTGGCTTGAGAAGCCCCTTAGGAATAGGGCATGTCTCTTGACTTGGTTTAAGAGAGGACATGTGGTCATGAGACCAAGTCCTATGAGGCCACATAGCCCTTAAGAATAGGACATGTGTGGGTGAGGATAATTACTAGTAAATAATTAATAATAATTATTTATTTTAGCCAAAGTGATGTGTCAGGTGACTAGGTAGGTGAGGTGGACTAGGGAACTTAGTCATATTTAGATGATTGTGTATTTAATTAAATCATTTTAATAAGACTAATCAAAAGACTTAGGATAGAGGATTAAACTATAGTGAATTTACTAAATAAATTGAATAATTTATTTAATAAATAAAGGAATAATTATTAATTAAATAATAAATATTTAACTATTTTATCAAGTCAATATTAATTAAATAATAAATATTTAATCAATTAATGAAGCCATTTTAAGTGTATACATTTTGCCCCTCTTTGAAATAATGTGCGTGTCACCTTGTTTCATAGAAAATTTCAAGTATTGTGCCCATGCCCCAGACAATGTCTGAAATGACCTAAGCATGCCCCCTCGAGAGATTGATTAACAAAAAAGATTATTTCATTTTTATTTTTTATTTTTTATATTTATTATTTATTATTTATTTGTTGGATAATCAATCTCACGAAAGAAACAAGAGAAAAGATGGGTGAAAATGGGGTGAAACAGAATAAAATGAGAGGAGGGTCCACACACCAAGCACATAGGGTCCACGGACTATAAATAGGGCTAAGGGGTCCACAATAAGCTCATTATGCACACTTGTCATTTGGAGATCAGAGTGCGAGAGAGAGAAGAGATGAGCTGCTAGGATGTCATTCCCATTGTCAGATCATCACTTCGAGAGGGCCAGATGCTTCCAGCGACCACCCGATTTGGATGAGCCAGTAGGTGATTCGATCCTCTTTATCAATTCGATGTTTTTGAATGCTGTAAAGTAGATTTTTAGCATGTTAGGTTAGATCTAAACTTAGGTTTAGATTAGGAAAAAAAAAAATTCTTAGCCGAAATATGAATGCGTCGTTGCGGTGCATGAATGCGCAACAATTAGCAACGTTTGCGCAAAAACTCAAAAGTTCTACGCATTCATTTGGGGGAATTGTGCATTCATGCTAGAAGAAAATTTTGTCCGTGCAAATGTAGATTAAAGGTACACATCGGTTCTTTCGGCGCATTGGTTATGAATTGTTGCACAAATGTGCAATAAAATGGAACATACATGATTTCCTATGCAAATGTGAAATGTTATGGTGCATGCATGTTTCTGTGTTGCGCATTTGTTTTATGGATAGAATTTGTTCAAATTAGAAAGTCAAACAGGTCAAACTAGATGTCGATAAGCCGATTTGATCCGTCGACAGTTAAATGTGATCGATTAGGTCAAGATAGGCAACATTGTAGCATGGTTGCTAGTTAACCAGTCTTGATACTAGATGATTGATAAAATAATTTATTAAAACACGTGATAGAACATGTTTGTAGTTGATATAATAAGATAGATAGATGTTGTAGATTAGTTTATCAAAATTTGATAGCTTGATTTTATTCGATTTGTATAGGAGGACATTACTGATATTCTGATGTCATGGGAGAGATATCCCATCACACAGAATCTAAGACCGGGGCTCTCAGAGACTGACAAACTCCTTATTGGTGCATCTGGCTTGTATGATGTGATTTACACACCCAAGATTAGGATGAACCGAAGTGTGATGATGGGATTGGTAGAGTGGTGGCACTTGAAGATGAGTACTTTCCATCTTCCGATAGGGGAGATGACTATTACACTAGAGGATGTATATCACATCCTTTGGCTTCCTATCACAGGGGAGTTAGTACATTATGATTGACACGGCAGAGTGACAGAGTGCAGAGCCATCCTCGAAGATGATGACATTGATGCAAAATTACGTGAATACTATTCTAAATGATAAATTAACTATTCTAAGATTAATAAATCTATCTAATTAGCAAACTACAATGAAGAATAAAATCAAAATGAAGCTAAAATAACATTTTACCTTCACCTACCATGTAGCTTGTCTCAATTTCTCTCCTAGCCTTGATTTCTTTTGGATATTGAGCTCTCAAATTTCCAAATGAAGCCTTTTCCCAAGATGCTACCAAAGTGTGGAGATTTGATGATGAATGCAAGGAAGCTTAAAGCTTGATTATGCAACTAATGGATGGAATGTAAGATGGATTTGATGATAATATGGATGCTTGAATGCTTTTATAATGCTTGGATGCTTGATTGCTTGAATGCCTATTACAAAAATACCTATTAGCTCACAAAGGGGAAATTAGGCTCCTTTTATAGATTTTTGGAGGATCTAGGCCTAGATGGCACAATCCTACGGTGGAGAATGAAACGTGGAAGATCCTAGGGCTAGGATTGACTTGGTTGAAGGAGTTGAGAAAAAGGGGATGTATTTGGAATGTGAGAGGGAGAATGGGGATGATGTTCCTCTCACATTGACATGGAGGAGAACAAGGTGGAAGGGAAAGAGATATGTCAACTATCTCTCAAAGACCCAAGAGAGAAAGAGGGAGAGACCTTTTCCTCATGAGGACTCTTTGTACAAGTGTCCCATGAGTCGCCTTTGACCCTTAGAGGTGGCTTGAGAAGCCCCTTAGGAATAGGGCATGTCTCTTGACTTGGTTTAAGAGAGGACATGTGGTCATGAGACCAAGTCCTATGAGGCCACATAGCCCTTAAGAATAGGACATGTATGGGTGAGGATAATTACTAATAAATAATTAATAATAATTATTTATTTTAGCCAAAGTGATGTGTCAGGTGACTAGGTAGGTGAGGTGGACTAGGGAACTTAGTCATATTTAGGTGATTGTGTATTTAATTAAATCACTTTAATAAGACTAATCATAAGACTTAGGATAGAGGAATAAACTATAGTGAATTTACTAAATAAATTGAATAATTTATTTAATAAATAGAGGAATAATTATTAATTAAATAATAAATATTTAATTAATTTATCAAGTCAATATTAATTAAATAATAAATATTTAATCAATTAATGAAGCCATTTCTAAGTGTATACATCATCATAACCATATGCAATGCAAATTCCCATCTTGATGTAGCAACTTTCAGAGCCATTGATTGCACTTCTAGCTTGGTAGCTAGATTGACTAGGCTCTCGCCTATAGATAGATGAGGATCTTTCTTTGTTGAGTCCTTAGCCTTTGCTAACTCTCTTTGAATAGCTTCCAGATGAGGTGTCAACATTGTTTTCATAGAGAATAGATGAGCCCTTATCTTACCATCATTAGACATCAACTAAGCTAACCTTCCTTGTGAATGTAGAAGCTTGGCATAGTGTTTTAAACTAGAACTTGCATCCAAGCTTAGGGATTGACCAATTGACTTTATTTCTTATTGTAGTTTGTCTACCAACTCTTGGTTATCCTTTGTAAATTCTTCCACAGTGCACAATTTGGTATATAAAGATTGTGCATTCACTACCACTTCTTTGAAATATGTTATTAGAGTAGAGAGTTCTACCTATTTTACTGAAATCTCAGAAGATACCTTGTTCAATACCATTGTTTCAAACTTCCTTTCTAACCACTACAACAACTTTTAATTTTATTTCATTTCTTCATTAGTCACTTTCTTGACTATATGGACAAGTTGTTCCAATATGGGGTTAGAGTTATTTACATCAGTCATTTCAAAACCATCAATAAATATTTCTTTTAGCTCATGCAAAACTTGATTTTGTTGATGTTCTCTTCTTAATTATTCTTTCCTTCTTTTCCTCTTCAGTATATCTTGTAGTATCTGCATCTTCTCATATGATAAGTTATCAGAATCCCATTTAGGAATTACAATAACTTCATTAATTGTTACCTCTGGTGAATAAACATTCACCTTATTTTTCAGTGCTTTCTTCTTCAGTGTACTCCCACTCGGTATCTGTACAAGAGCTTGTATTGACTCTTGTTCATTAGGCTCTTGGATATCAAGAACTTTTTCCTTCTCTTATGTTCCATTATCCTCCACATGAGGACTTACATTCACTAATGCAGACTAATCTCCTTTGTCTTTCTATGACTCCTCGGTAGATGTAGACTGATGTGTAGTTGCTGCCAGATCCTATTCCTTGGTAGTGCTCATACCGGCTAACATGTCAATGGTAACAACTTTAGGTTTGGTGGGGGTTGTGTTGACAATTGATGTATCATCAATTTTTGGATAATCTATTACTCGTAAGAGCATAGTATTACTTCCTAGAAAAGATGTGTCTTTTCCTTCCTTGGCTTGTATGTCTTCCTCGATCAATACTTGAGTTTTTACTAGGGTATCCTCTGTGATGTCAACAATACTTACTCTAGATAACTTTTGACATTTTTCTTCCTTGGGAGATTCTTTCTCCTGAATAGGTGGCTCAATTATATCTTGTATATTTTCTAGCTTAGCACCCTTAGATGTTCTAGCATCTTGATGTGGATCCTTGTCAATTAGCAAATGAAAAAATTATCTTCCAAGTCTTTAGACTTTCTTGTACAACATCCTCAACCTTGTGTTGAAGGATAGAGTAAGCTCTAAGTTTAGGAATGAATCTATTCCTGTATTGTTCAAAAAATTCTTGAATACTGGGAGAGGTTAGATCCGGTGAAACTTGACCTAGTGTGCTCTCCCTTATCTGCTTCTCGATCATTAGAGAAAACTCCCATTTCTATGCAACTCTATTTCTTAAATCTTTAGGGACTAGTCTTCCCTATTGTATAGGTAACATCTTGAAAGTGCAAAGCATTTCAAGAATGGCTTCTTCTACTTTTTCCTTATCTCCTATACTCATGCTCTCAAATCTTAATTACTTCAAACCTATAAGTCCAGTAGAGTTCTTGATAGTGTGTCATATTTCATCCAAATTTGGTGTTATACTCTATAATGCAACCTTCCTCTTTACCTCCTCATCACTTTCTATCTCCTCATCATCTTTCTCCAAAATAAGTTTCCTCCTAGGCCTTTTGCTAATCTTGCTCGACACTGCCTTAGGCTGAACAAATTTTCTTTTCCCTGATGTAGGGGTTTTCTTTTGTGACTTGGAAGCTATGGTTGTAGAGACTGCCCTTGTTCTCGGCCTAAGCATAGCTGACAATGTAACCTTAGGTTTTTGCATCTTTTTACTTATGGGCTCGACAATTACTACCTTCTTGCTTTTCTTCTTTTCTACTACTATCCCTTCTTCTTTATCACTCTCACTGGGATCACTTGTTTCATCTTATCCTAGTCCTTGTGTTAATTCTAGAGGTTCATCCTCCTCTATTTATCCCATCATTTTTACTAGATTCTTCACATTTTTCTTCCTCTTTCTCTCTATGGTTGTAGCCTTAAATCCCATGGTTATTTTGGATTTAGCCTCTACATACATTCCAAAGTAAGGAGCCTTTTTATCAATTTCCTCAGCTAACAGGGTTGTTATTGCAGCTCTGGTCTCATCAATATTTACCTCATATGGTAATGGCAGTAGCCATGAAACCCTTAGTAAAATAGCTTGTGGATAAGTGAAATATGTGTTGACTAAGAAACAAATGTCTTGGCTATACTTCTCAACTAAAGACACAAGAATCCTACTTCTTTTCATCATTTTATTCTTGAACTCAATGAAATAATTTTCCATCACACTCTTAAAGATTTCTCCTATCTGACTGATAAACTCATTTATTTGAGCTATGACTGGTTTATTCTTATCCCAAATTAATTCTTCAATAGTAGGAAAACACTTCTGAATATAAATTTATAGACATACGAGTAGGGAACTGAACTTACACATAGAAATATTTTCTTTCCAGATTGAAGTTAGGTTCTTGACAAGTTGAGTCAGTTGGAGCTCGATGAGATCATAAGTATGTCCCTTCTTGATAATTTTCCAAGCCTAGTATAATTTTTGAGCAATTACCCTCACTGCAAAATTAATCTCTGGATCAGTGATAGTAGATATTTTCATTCCGTGCTCCTTCTAGACTGCCTTAGTGTTTTCCTAAATCTCATCCTTGCCTAAACATTTCATTGTTCTTTTACCAAAAATTGTAGGGTATCTAGTTACCCGGTGAATCATGTCCTTTGTTATGTAAACCAGTCCATGCTCTAGCCACAATTGCATGTCATGCACTCTACTCAATACAATTTTGATCCATTCCACCTTGAAATTTTGTGGAAAATCTAGGGCATGAACTAACCCTTACTCGACAACCATCTTCTATTCTGGCTTCAACACCCCATTGCTGCACAATCTATCATATGCTTCCCTGATTTTATAGTCTCCAATTTCACCAATTTTGCACATGTAACATGACCTAATGTCCTTTATCATCAATACATTTTCTAGAACCGATGGTAGAGCACCAGTAAGATCTCCCTTGATTGCGCTCTATGGAATGACCTAAAACTTCTGCAGCTTACACACTTCATTCCTTAATAATTAAATGTTGAAAACCTCCTTCCCTTGTTTCTTCATTCCAGTAGTTGAAGATGATGGCATTGATTTTAACTTAAAAATTCTCAAAAAATATTTTTTCTCTGTAGGGTACCTTTATGTAAGTGTTTTGCAGATGATTTTCCAATGATACGGTGAAAAGATTTCAAATAGCCCTTAAACAAATAGGTTACATGCTCTCTAAATCACTCAAATAAATTTCAATTCGCTAGTGAAATGAAATGAATGGTAACATTCTGCTTTATAGACTTCAAATGGTTGAATTAGGGCTTCATAAATGTTCCGTACATATTCTAGGTGGAAAACAATTATCTCGACATTCTTATGTTTAGCTTGACTAACCCAAGCTTGGTCGATACAACCATTCAGACACAACTCAGTGTACATCACATCTCAGCTATTACAGGCACTCGACATACATTGATAACTTGATCAAAACACTAATGCTCGACATAAAAAATGAATTGCTCCACTTTGCTCAAATATGTCCTAATGCATCTTTATCTATGCATATATGGAATTTTACTCAACTTATGTTAGGAACTAATATAAGATAAAGCATTGTAAGACTCAGCTCCATACATACCTTCTTTTCTTAGTTCGAAGAAGTGTGATCACTTGATCCATCGGATTGGGTGACCTCAAGTGCACTGGCTTCACTTGTGCTTCCTTCTTCTTTCTTCTTCCATGTTTTGTTCATCTAATTTCTCAATTTCTCACATATATCTTCATTCTTGCTTTGACCATTCCTTAGTATGGGTGATCTACATTATTTCTTTAGATGACCTATCTTTTTACATTTTTATGATACCATACTTCCATTCATCCAACTTTTAGACTTGGCTCGAAAATGAGTCTTCAAATAATTTGCTCCAACATGTCCATATTTTCCATAGTAATGACAATTGTACCAAGTGTTATAATCCCAATTGTATGAGTTACTCTTCATAGGTTACTTATTCTGTTCATTTGATGACCATTTAGGTTTAGATCTACATTCAAATGCTTTATGTCCATACTTCTGACATTTGAAACAATGTCCTTAAAATTTTGGTGAGATAGGTGGATTGCTGACCTTAGACCCACATTCTTGTGCATGATGTCCAAGTTTCTTACAGTTAAAAAAATGTCCATTAAATTTAGGTTTAGGATCAAACTTACAATGTTTTCTTCTACAGATGTTAGTTATATGTCCTGACTTTCCACAATGATGGCATGTGGGCTTGTGTTTCTTTGGTTTAGCATTATTTTTCTCTCCACTTTTTGATGATTCTCCTTCCTTAGTGGATGATGAATGCTCATTTAGTCCAAGTCCATATCTATCACCAAATCTTCTAGGTGACCTTAATAGCTCCTCAAAATATTTTGTAGCTTCATTTGGTTTTTTCATCCTTTCATTAATTTCCTGTTTAGATCTCAGTTCATTTCTTATTTGATCATTTTCAGATCTCAGATCATTGATTTCCATATCTTTCCTGCCCAATTCTTGATTAACCAACAACACTTGATTTACCATGTCTAGTTGAGTGTTATTCAACCTTTGCATGTCACTTGTCCTTTCATCAAGTCTCATTGATATTTGTCTTTTGTCTTCTTCAGCCATTGTCTTGTCTTCTTCTTCTTTCTTTTTTTGTTGAACTACTTCACAAAGTCTGACAGATTGAATTTCTTGTTCTCTCTTTTGATTTCTGATGTCATCACTTACTATGCTATTTTTCTCTAGTAGCTCTTTTATGGCTTTGTCACTTTCTGCAGAGTTCCCATTATGAAATAGTCTAGTAGTATCTTCTTCTTGTTATTGTGATTTATTTTGCTGAATAGCAATTTCTCTTCTCCTTCTTAAGGATTTCTTCAGTTCTCCTCTAGGTGCTTCAAGTTATTGTAGTGCAAGCTGAACATCAATCTTCTAATTCTTTATAACTTTTCCCATCTTATAAACCTCCATCTCAAGATCTTTATTTTCAAGTGGTTAGATATCCTATTAGAAACGCTATAGCTCTGATACCAATTGTTCAAAATTTAGTCAGGAAATGTGATACTGAGAGGGGGGGTGAATCATATATCACCTATAAATCTATTTTAGCATTAGAGAAAAAATTTGCATAGCATTACAAAAACTTCATCAATGTAATGGAACTAATACACTAGACATACTTCAAGAAAGTAAGTTCATAACACAATAGCTTTGGTTACTCAGAAACCCTTGAAAGGTAAAACTGGGGTGGGGATGACACCCACAAATCTTCACTATTGCAGTATAAATTTTTCCTATTAGGGCTACAAATTTGATCACAAAATATGATCTACCCTATAAGGGGTCTTCCCTATTAAAATACTTATATACAATCTACCTTGCAAAAGGATTTAAAACTTACAACTAAGTAAGCACTCAGTTAAGAGATTACATAAGGTTTATTAAAACCACTCTATTAAGATATTTACCCTGATACACTTGTTAGAATGTCTCAATACCTGATCCTTCAGTCTGCACTATATGTTGATTACAGATCTTCTCCTTCCATTATTTAATTTGATCTTATCTATCAAGTTTATCTTTGTTATGTCCTTCATTGCTTTACTCTGTTACACTCGATCACTGAACTCTATCAGAATGCTTCATTGGTTTGAATGTATTCTCTACTCATCGCTCTCATTCCCTTCGCATCCTCTCACACATACATTAGGGTTCAGATCTTCTCCTTATATAGACAACTGAACTTCTTCAAGATTTAAGATCTACAATTAAGATTTACTCCTTTTTCCACTTAAGCTTTCCTAATTCTGATTGGCTCCAAATATTGCATTGGGCTCAGTGATTGTAAAATAGGAGTGTAGTCACCTCAATGATTTCCTCAACAAATAAAATACAAAACATGAATGTCGGCCAAAACATTTTACCTCAATGATTGTGCCATAAAAAACTCATATGTCATTTCTGGTTAACTCGGCAATTGATGTCTCTGGTACTTGGCATTCACTATACTCAGTGTTTGCTGATATCTCTGTCACTCAGTATAAACTACTTTACATAGCTTGGGAAAAATCTAACTTGGCTAATACAAATGTACTTAGTGACCATTGGTTTACTCGGCAATGACTATTTCTCAGTAAATATATATTACATGACTCAACCTATACATGATGACTCGGTCCCAGTGATGACCGACCAACATTTCCTATATAATGACTAAGTGTAAGACACTAATAGACAATAAAACTATAGGGATCTACACAACATACTCTGTTCATTTTAAATATTCACCTCTATCAAATTTCCTTCTTCTCATAATTTAAGACATCATGAAATCATTCAACTCCAGAGTATTACTTGGTAGAAATCTATAAACCCTAATACTTTCTCAATTATAGCACATATGATAATTATTAGAATAATGAGAAAATGCATATAATTGCATCCTAGTGCAAATATGGTCTATATAAAAAATAGGGGAAAATATATATAATAAAATAAATATATTAAGGAACTTTTATAGAAGAATCTAGATAGCTTGCTCCATTCTTGTTATGCTTATATTCTACAAAACCCGATCCTTTAGCTTGAATCATCCTAGTTAAAATAGAAAAATATAATACATAGTTTTGAAGGGACCCGAAACCCTTTACAATTCATGTTTTGAAAGATTGGAAGGTAAGATCATAAAACCAAAAAAGAGGCAAACAGCATCAAACTACCCAAAAGAGGGACTACATAGTTAGTGACATAAGGGACAAAACACCAGTCCAGAAGACAACAGAAAACACAAAAAACCAGCACAGAGACCAACCTTTATAATACATAGTTAATATTAGTTAAATGATTCAATATTTCTTTATAAATAAAATATGAGATATTGTATTTGTAGGAAAGTTATTTAGAGCCCATAATAATGGAATTGATGAATGAAAGAGTTTATCCAAAGTCTATAATGCCATTAGTGACACATAGTAGCTTATTAAATAATATTGCAAGAATTGAAGGAATTTGTTATGATAAAAATAATAAGGAATTGAAAAATAGATGTATGCATTTCATTAAAAGTACTCAAAAGTCAATGTATGATGCATATGTATATATGAAAATTAAACATAGGCATAATATTCGCTCTGGAGTACCAAACTAGAGTCAATATACCTTCCTCAATTTATTTGCAACATTAAAATGGATAATGATATAAGTTTCAATTTTAAGATTATGTTTGCATATATTAGTAATGTTATGAACTATAATTAAATGTTCTTGAAATAAATTAAAATTATGAAATGGAATGATATATTTGTTTCTTCAACTATATTTTAATAACAAGTCTAATGTGCATGTTATCTTTTTGTAGCATAAACTTCAATGGCATTATAATTGGAGGTAACCAAGTAACCATTTGTGATTTTCCCTATAAAAACCAAGCTAAGACCATATGGAAGGGCTTGAGATTTATATTGTAATGTGTATTTTGTGAGGTGGTTTGAGATATGGTTTTAATGTGTAGGGAAAAGTCATGTTGAGTTCAGATTAAAAATATTTTATCTAAAATTGTATTTTCGAATGTAGTCATTTGTGTGATTTAATAAAGGATAAAAGTATTAGTTTTTAGAATATATGTTTTTTTAGTGAACCTAGGTGGGCTACCTATGCATTGGGTTTTTATCAAATAATTTCCCTCACTCTATTTATGGCCCTCGTTAAATGTCACTTTTGTGAAGTGAAGAGTTTTGCAATGAGGGAAGGGGTCAAGCACATCCCCATTACCCACTTTTGGTTATCACCTCATTTATCAGGTGAGAAAGATAAGGAGTATATGACACATTGAGCCATCCCTCCTTAATGAGAAGGTTGTGGAAAGGAATGGAAGAGTTTTTTAATTAGTAAATAAGAGGGGAAGAAAAATAAAGGAGGATGTTTTTGAAGATCTGATTTTGGCTAAGTATGGAGAAAGCAAGAAAGGATGAATGAGAGAATTGTGCTCAAATTCATCCAACTTATACCTTGAAATAGTTATTTCATGCTAGTTTCTTATCATGCCACTTGAATAATGTTAATGATTGTCATATATGTAAGTGGTTGTATGTTTTGTTTAAGTATTTTTATGTGTGTGAAATTGGATTGGCTCCCCATAGGCTAAAGGGTAATCCACATATGGATTTTAGGGAGAGAGATACCATGGGGAATTATTTTTATTATGATATTGAATAGGCATGAGTGCACTTATACATAAATTGGATGTACTTGGAGTTAAAAATTGTACAAGAAATATTGGGTGTGTGAGTAAACTATTATAATATTTGGGTGGATTGGGTAATATGAGAAGAAGTGGAAGTCACATATTTAAATCTTAAGTTGTAAAATCATTCCTAATATTTTCCCAATGATGTGATTCAATCACCTCTCCCTTTTGGATCCATATATATAATTGATCATGTGATGTGAAATTCCCTATTTGGAATGTATATGTTGATGATAAAAGTGTTTGTTACTAGTTCCCTAAATGTTGAATTTCATTAATGTTATCTAGGTCATTAGAGTTACCTCATATCTAAGAGGTGGCTAGTTATCTATCCTAGGCTAGGAGGAGAGTAACAAAAATTTATGGAAGGAGTTTATGCATATGAATAGATTGTGGTAGTTGTACAAATTTTATAGGTCTAAATGTATTTGTTATACACTAAGTTTGTGCCTTTGTTTCAAGATCTCTTGGTCTTGATAACTTAGTATAACATGGGAATCATCTCCAGGTTGTGGGACCTATGCTAATTGAGATGAAACCTCCAGGTTCTAGGCTAGTTCCTCTTGGATAATCACCTTAATTTTCTTCTAGACATGAAAGTAAATCTTTTGAGGGAAAGTGATAGAAGGAATTCTCAGAAAGGGAAATGATTGAAAGAAAACTACCTACTAGGTGATGCACCAAAATGAAGGTATGAATTATAGTATAAAAGATGGAATCAATGAATAGACTTAGGTCTAGGGGATCACAAATCACTAAATAGGTTTGCATAAGTATTTCATAGAAGGGTCTGTAGGTAAAGAGAGCTATTTAGGGGAAGATAGATTCTTTCACAAACAATAGTACTCTTTGGAGTTAGACAACAATCTATGACCTGCAAACAAACATTCACATCTACAACTAGGTATAGGAATGAGACAAGATAGTTAAGGGGTTGTAGGATACCCACAAAAGCATTCACATCAAATCATCCACAATGATACACAAAATTGCAGAAAGAAAGAGGGATCAAGAACCCTAAGATGTCACTAAGAAGCATGTAAATACTGAATTCATTAAGAGATAATTTAGACAAGAAGCATAGGGACATGAAGAATATCACAAAATATCTTCAATATCTAAATTATCAATGGGAGGTTACAGAATGTAGAAAAAGCAGAGGACAAAAAATGTCATAGATAGCCTTCTAAGAAAAGATACTTTTCTTCTTTACAAAATGTCAAACTCTGAGCTTCAAAAGCTCCAAAAATTAATTATATACATCTCCTCTATTGCACACAGGCAAGAGCAAAAATATCATTAGGGTTACATAAATCTACATAAAATAATCCAACCCTAAACTTGTCATTTCTGACCATAAATTTTCATGAAAATATCTCAACTGATCAGATATGTCTTTGTGTGTCCATCCCTATACTGAATCTGTCTATAGACAAAAAACCTTGATCCAACTACCTCCTTGCAACTCAAGCCACCATAACTATCAAATTTGCTACTCTCAGAAGGAAAATCCACCAAAACGACTGCCTAGATCTCTGCATCACCTTTCCAACTACAACTGCCCCTAAAAACATAAATTTTGAGCTACCCATGCTTGCAAACATTCTCTACAGGAACAAATAGAAGAAAACCCATGAAAGATATTGCAACTCCTTGAAAAAGTCAAAGGCCACATCATCAGTCAAGAGCTAATAGAAAATGAGCACATCACAATCAACTGACACCTTAGAAGGTAGAAGAAACCTGACCTTACATCGGACGGTGGTCGCATGACCGCATGGGATTGAAAGATCCCATGTGGTTATGTGACCACCGTTGGATCCTCTTTGATTGCCAACACAATTAAGATACTTGGCCCCATTGACAACTGCCAACTATTCCACCCAACAACCAATAAGAATCAAGCATGTCAAATGGTCCCACGATGGCATCGGCTTAAACACTGGAAGATCAGATGGTGATCGCATCATTGCATGGGCTTAGAATATTCCATGTGAACATGCAACCACTGTAGATCTTGGACAAGCTAGTGTCTCTACAGATTCTCTAACCATTGGACCCACCAAAAGTCCTATCATCACTGAGCACCCCTAAAAAATGGACATGTCACCAACCGAGGACCCACCGCCAGAGGCTTGGCAGTAAAGCAGATCTAATGGCCATCACATGATCACATGGAATTGGAAGATTCCATGTGAACATGCGACCACCATAGATCTTTGATCAACTAGGGCCTACCTTATACTTTGGGTCCATTGCAAATCTTCGTTGATATCGCATCAATGGTTTTCACATGATCACATGGGATTGGAAGATCCCATGAGATCATGTGATAACCATTGGATCTAACTATGAACAAAATCTAGACCTAGGGGAAATATTAAAGGTTGAGACATAGGAAACTTAGGAAAATAGGTGGTAGAACCTTAGGACAATAATAGAACATGGGTTTTTGGAGATAAGCGGCCTGAAAGGGTAAAATATTAAATTAGAAAGGGCCAAGGCTTAATAAAGGGTTTTATGGGGGTTTAAATGTAAACATATGAATTTTTAATGGCCTTCAACTAGAAAACTAAACAACTACAGAGGCCAAGGAAAAGGCACAGACTTCATAAAAATTCTTAGGGGGCTAACATAGGATTAAACATGCCAGATAGAGCAGACCAGGCCAAATTGCATAGGATAGGAAATTTGGGTAACATTTTGGCAGTTTCTGTTGGATGTCAGCCTACTAGAGATGGAAACTAGTGGCCTATAAAAAATCCATTGGGCATGGGGTCATCTGAGCACAAAACTTTGATAGAGACAAACTAGGACCAGAGAGACAAACTTGTGCACAAGCACTTCTTGGAAAGTAGGAAACTAACCTAGAAAATAGGAAAACAAAGAAGAAAACATATTTACAAGAATTTACAGAGAGGGATTAACCTTAAAATAGGGCTTCAAGTGGAAACCATTTACTGAAATTGGTAGGGGAACCCCTTCAAGTGTTGATAGCTAGAAAGCATTAGGTCCCTTGCACTTTGTTATAACAAATGGTCCACCCCAAAATGAATCAAATTTTGTATGCATGCTAGGTCTAGACCTGAACTCATCCCACTTGAGGACTACAGCTCCAACCTTGAAATTTATGATCCTGGCTCTTTTATCAAAGTTTCTCTTTGTCTAGATCTGATGGAACTCCATATCTTTCATGGATTTGTTTCTGAATTGTTCTAGCTCCATCAACTGAGCATATCTAATCTGCAAAGGATATCCTTCTTCAAATAGAGCATATTGAGTGGCTAAATCCAGAGCTAGTAATTCAGTTGAAATGGACAACTTACCCTCTTTTCCATACACTAGCACATAAGGAGAATTCCCAATGATATTCTTTGGGTTAATCCTATCTAACCATAAGGCAGACTTGAGTTTAGTATGCCAATCCCTCTGGTTGTCTTGTAGAGTCTTCTTGATTATCCTAATCAAGTTCTTATTTGTTGATTTAGCTAAGCCATTGCCTTGGGGGTAGTAATTTGAACTGGTATTCAGATAAATGCCATTCTTGACTACCCATTCTGAGACTTTGAGGCCTGTGAATGCCAATGCATTATCTGATATTATGGAATCTAGAGTGCTAAATCTATGAATTAAATCATTATAAAAACTTAATACAACACTCCCATTTGATTCTTTCAAAGCAACTACCTCTGTCCATCTAGTGAAATAATCTGTTGTAGTGATTATCCACTTGTGTCCTGCACTAGATGGAGGATTGATCACACCAATGAAATCTATAACCCACTTCATGAAAGGTTGCGTTGTTCTGACTAGTTGTAGGGGCAAGGCTACAAGCCTTTCTTTTCCTGCAAAACATGGCACACTTGATGCATTTTTTCACATAATCATGGCTATCCTTGAAGATAGATGGCCAGTAGTATCCAACCCTGATGATTTTAAAAGCAGTAGTCCTAGGAGAAAAGTGACCTCCAGAAGGTCCATCATGAAATTCAAATAGGACATCAGCTATCTTTTCTGAATCTATGCATCTTAAAAGGATACAACTGTGATCCTTTCTAAAATGAATCTCATCTATCAACACAAAAGGAATAGATTTTAATTTATAATACCTCCTTTTTGTTTAATCTAGATTTGTAGGACATTGTCCTATCTTCAAATAATTGATCATATTAGGCAACTAACTTGTTGCCTTGGCTTGTTCCTCTATAGAATGCACCACCAAAGATGCATCAATTTGTTTTGGTCTCTTTGAACTTTCATCCCCTACCAAATCCTCACAAAGGCCTCTTCCTCTAACTAGCTTGGTAGTTTGAATATCTATGTCATACTCCATCACCTTGGTGATCCAACCATCTCTTTTCTCATTTAGGTCTTTGGAAAGTAGAAATTCTTTGACACTTGGATGAGTAACCTTCAAGTCTACCTTGCTATGGGTCAATAGATATCTAAACTTTTTAAGGCTCTTTACCACAACAAGTACATGTTTTTCTACAAAAGAGTATCTCTATTCATAATCTTCTAAACCTTTGCTAAAGAAAGCAATAGGCCACTCCAATCCTTTTGAATTTTCTTGAGTCAACATTACAGATATAGCATCATGAGCTCCATAAGCATAAAGGATAAAATCCTTATTGAAATTTGGGTTTAACAAGGTAGGAGCTTCTATCAAGGCTTCTTTGATAGCCTGGAAATTGGCTTTCCCTTCCTTAGTCCAACTAAAAGCTGAACCTTTCTTTAACATGGCTGTGAAAGGCTTTAGTAAATTTGCAATGTTAGGCAAGAAACGCCTAACAAAATTAATCTTTCCTATGAAATATTGGAGACCTTTCTTATAATGTGGCAATGGTAGCTCTAGGATGGCTGCAATTCTCTTAGGATCTACTATGATCCCTTCTTTGGATACTACATATCCCAACAATTTTCCTTCATGAATTGAAAATAGACATTTCTCGCGATTAAGAGATATCCCAAACTCTTTACACCTTTCAAAAATCTTCCTCAAATGTTTGATATGGCCTACTTTATGTTTAGAATAGATAGTTATTTCATCCAAGTAGACCAACACAAACTTGTACATGAGGCTCTTAAAGGCCATATCCATTGCCTTTTGAAAAGTAGCACCTGCATTTGACAAACCAAAGGGCATCTTTTGATAAGCCATGGTTCCCCACTTGGTTGTAAATGCAATCTTATATTGATCCTCTTCATTAACAAGGATTTTATTGTATCCTGAGTAGCCATCCAATAATGAAAATCTCTCAGATCTAGAGAAACATTGTAAGATTTGTTCCATAGAGGGCAATGGATGGCGGTCTTTTAGAGAGGCCCTGTTAAGATCCGTGAAGTCAACACATAACCTCAGCTGCCCATTCTTCTTCCTGATAGGAACAAGGTTGGAAACCCAAATAGTATGCTTGATGGGGTAGATGATACCACTTTCTATTAATTTGAGCACTTCCTTATGCATAAGTGGCTCAAGTTTGGGATTAACAGACCTTTTCTTTTGCCTCACTAGTTTGGCAATTGCTTGCAATTTAATAGTGTGCTAAGCAAGGGGTAGGTTAAAACCTTTAAGGTCTTCATATTTCCATGGAAAAACATCACTAAATTATTTGAAAATTTGAGTGTAAGCCTACTCCTCTGCATCAGAATTCACTTTTCCAAATTGTAAGCTCTTACTTGGTTCCAACTCTAATTCAACACAATGTTCTTGTTGGACTATCGGGCCAGCTTTGTTTTTCTTAACTTCACCATCCTTATTGAAGATAGTCTCTAAGGTAACAAGACCTCTAGGAATCTTATTGGACTTCAATTGTATCACTTGATCACCATAATTTTGTGATAATCTCTCTTGATTATGCCTTGAAAAGACATCCTCTTCAAACAAGAATTGTAGAATTTGTTCATCATTGTCAAACACCTACCAATTGACATCATTATCAAGAATAGAGGGTCTAACAATCACTTTGATATGATATTGATCTACCTCTTTTGAAATTCTATTTGGAATATCATACTGAGATCCAACAATAGCTAATCTATCTACATTTTGATTTAGCTTCCTAGGGATAGAAAAAATATTGAAAGCACAAAAGTCTTCAATTGCATCCCAAACTCTATCCTTGTATGCTTTCAAAGTGTCATTTTTGGTTGCACTTATCCCTCTTACTTGGCTGACAACTAAATCACTGTCACCATAAATTTTTAAGGCCTTGAGCCCTCTTTTTCTAGCCCATTCTAGTCCATTGACTAGACTTTCATACTCTACAGTATTGCTAGTGCAAGAGAAACTGAATCTAAAGGCAGTGTAATACCTTTCTCCCTTTAGGGACACTAACATAGCACCACCACCAGAACCATGTCTACTTCTAGCTCCATCAAAAAATAGTTCCCAAACCTAATTATTCTGATCCTCTGAATCAGTGTCTTCTTTGAGAAGGCTTGGTTCTATGGCTCCACTTTCTTGTATTAAATAACTTCCCAAACCAAAATCCCAATCAAGATTTTCTTGGGCCTCTAAAGCTCTTTCATCTAGAAGAATATCAGGGATACTCTCTATCTTTTTGCTTCCTTCACTAATAGTTTGGAAGTCACCGTCATCAAATATAGGGAAGTTTACATTGATGGTATTGGACACATATGGTTCTATATGGTGTATTGCCAATGGTTCCGACTTAATGGTAACCTTGGTATCATATCTTGTATGAAAAATCATGTGAGACCAATCAGAAGATAGCTACCCTCATATCTTGGCTGTAAACTCCCTTGACAGACATATAGAAAATAATGTAGGGAGATCTATGATATATATATATCAAGAAGGATGGAAAAATTAGGACTAGAATGAAGGATTAGACTGGTATCCTTGGCCACACCTATAGTATTGACTAAGGATCCATCAAGTTGTGTAACCTTCTTTTGAAAGGGCTCATATTTCAGTCCTAATTGGTCAGCTACTTTCTTGGGCATTACAGTGCTAGTAGCTCCACTATCTACCATACAATTATGCACCAAAGATTTTCCAATAATTAGAGATACATAAAAGGGAGGTGGTTTTGAATTCCTACCTTGTGTGTCATCTCCTTTGGAGTTGCTACTTGGAGCCTCCTTTTCTTGATTAGTGTTAACTAGCACTAGCTTTGCAGCTTCTTTTGTAGGCTAAGGAGTTGCCACTTCAGTCATGGCCTTCTTCAAAATTTTAGGCTATCCTAGAAGAGACAAAGAGTCCCACATGGACATGGTGACATTCACCTTCTTCATGTTTTCTACAATATTAAAAGGTGTTATATTGTGTACTCTTTGTTGTGCCTTCACCATGATGGGCTCCACTTCCTTGAGAGTCTGGCTCTCTTTGCTTGTAATGACAGGAGCCTCCTTAGGTGTGATGGGACTAGCTTGCTGCAGTGGCTCTACAGATGTAGTGGCTTTGGCATTAGAATCTTCTCTTTCCATGTCTTGAGCTCTCCTTTTTTCTCTTGTATAGGCAAAAAAAGGAACTTCATCATTGACTCCATTGCAGTCTGGTTGCTCCCAATTGAAAAGAGCAATCTCATTCTCTTGTGATTCTTGTTGAGGAACTGAGCCACTGGATGAAGCCTCTGATTGAGCATGTGAGGCATTTTGAACCATTAGGGCTTGGTTCATCCATCCATTTGAACATGTAGCCTAGTTATGAGGCTGATTACAAGGAAAACACCATTCATTCTCCATGGCCATATTATTTTGACTAGGAACCATATCCCTCACTAGATTTATAGAATTGAGGGGTGCAGGGTTATATGGGTGGAATGGTCTTTGATTAAATTTTTATCTTTGTCCTTGATAGCCTCCTTGGTATGGTGGCCTATTTTGTTGGTAAGGTTTTCCTTGATTTTGATATTGTTAATTAGGACCTTGGCCTTGTGGCTAAAATGGTGTTCTGATTCCTTGACCTTGTTTCTTTAGATTTGTGACCTCTTTAGTCAAGGTCTACAAAAAATTTATCATCTCTTGCTGACTGCTTTGTTGGCTATTCTTCATCTCTTGCAGCTCTTGAGTGAAACTTGCTTTTAGCTCTTGGCACTAGTACTAGCTTGAGGTCTTGATATGTTGGGGATAGGGGTGAATGGGGGTACTTGTGTAGGTGCAATGGGTTGAAGGCCATGAAAGATGGGCATTGGAGGCCTTTTAGCAATCATGCCTGCTTGGATTAAATAATTTTCAGCCCTAACAGCTATGTCAAAAGCTTAGGGTAGAGAAGTACAACCCATAGACTAGATCATCATAGAAATTTAACCATTCAAGCTTTGCAAGTAGTAGAGGAAAGTGTGGTTAGCTGATGGTCTCATAGAGAATAGAATTCTATTCCATGTTTTGAGGAATCTACTATTGTAATCTATCATTTTCTCTTGAGGGTCTCTCTTAATGGTTGTCAACTGCTCTACCAGAGACAAGTTATCTGATTTATCCTCAAAATGTTTACTCAATGCATCTCCTAACTCATCCCATGAAGTAATAGAACCAACAGTTAGAGTTCTAAACCATTCAAGAGCCTTACCTTTTAGAGAGGCTGCTAATAATTTGGTGGCCACATCTTCCTAGCTTATGTTGTGTATGCTACAGATGGTGGTCACATCTCTTATGTGTTCAAAAGTAGTTGTCTACCCTTCACCTATGAAATTAGGTAATCTCTTTAGTGCCACCAAGGGCACATCATGATGTTGAGAAAATACCAAGGGACTTCCTTGGTTGAATGGTGCAGAGGAAAACTGTCTTACCATTGTAGGGGCTATGATCTAAAGATTGACAACTATATGAGTTGTATTTGTTGCTGGGTTTGAATCCTCCTCTAGATCTCTAGTTAGAGATCTACCTCTTCTTCTAGAATGAAAGGGCAAAGGTCTCCTTTCTAAAGTATTAGGAGGTTTTGATTGAACTCTCCTTGCAGGAGATGTTCTTTGAGTTGGCCTACCTTTGTGACTTCTTTTTGAGGGCAGCTCTGAAAATTTAGTGGGCTTTGAGCTCCTATTCTCAATCTTTCTCATAAACTTTGAACAATCTTGGCTTGGACCTTTGAAATCAGTGGAGTCACCAGATATACTTGAAAGAACAATCTTTTAGAAGTTTGTATTATGCAATATGTACATCAGAGATAACATAATTTGAATTTGAATAAACTTCTTGTCCCATAGGGCGTGACAAAATTGTTATACACTAAGTTTGCACCTTTGTTTCAAGATCTCTTGGTCTTGATAACTTAGTATAACATGGGAATCATCTCTAGGTTGTGGGACCTATGCTAACTGAGATGAGACCTCCAAGTTCTAGGCTGGTTCCTCTTGGATAATCACCTTAATTTTCTTCTAGACATGAAAGTAAATCTTTTGAGGGAAAGGGATAGAAGGAATGCTTAGAAAGGGAAATGACTGAAAGCAAACTACCTACTAGGTGATGCACCAAAATGAAGGTATGAATTACAATATAAAAGATTGAATCAATGAATAGACTTAGGTCTAGGGGATCACAACTCACTGAATAGGTTTGCATAAGTATTTCATACAAGGGTCTATAGGTAAAGAGAGCTATTCAGGGGAAGAGAGATTCTTTCACAAACAATAGCACTCTTTGGAGTTAGACAACAATCTATGACTTTCAAACAAACATTCACATCTACAACTAGGTATAGGAACGAGACAAGATAGTTCACAGGTTGTAGGATACCCACAAAAGCATTCACATCAAATCATCCACAATGATACACAAAATTGTAGAAAGAAAGAGGGATCAAGAACCCTAAGATGTCACTAAGAAGCATGTAAATACTAAATTCATTAAGAGATAATTTAGACAAGAAGCATAGGGACATGAAGAATATCAAAAAATATCTTCAATATCTAAATTATCAAAGGGAGGTTACAGAATGTAGAAAAACTAGAGGACAAAAAATGTCACAGATAGCCTTCTAAGAAAAGATACTTTTCTTCTTTACAAAATGTCAAACTCTGAGCTTCAAAAGCTCCAAAAATTAATTATATACATCTCCTCTATTGCACACAGGCAGGAGCAAAAATCTCATTAAGGTTACATAAATCTACATAAAATAATCCAACCCTAAACTTGTCATTTCTGACCATAAATCTTCATAAAAATAGCTCAATCGATCAGATATGTCTTTGCATGTCCATCCCTGTACTGAATCTGTCTACAAACAAAAAACCTTGATCCAACTACCTCCCTACAACTCAAGCCACCATAACTATCAAGTCTAGTACTCTCAGAAGGAAAATCCATCGAAACGGTTGCCTAGATCTCTGCATCACCTTTCCAACTACAACCGCCCCTGAAAACATAAATTTTGAGCTACCCGCACTTGCATACATTCTCTACAGGAACAAATAGAAGAAAACTTACAAAATATATTGCAACTCCTTCATGGAAAAGTCAAAGGCCACATCATCAATCAAGAGCCAATAGAAAATGATGACATCATAGTTGACTGACACCTTAGAAGGAAAAAGAAACCTGACCTTGCATCGAACGATGGTCACATGATCGCATGGGATCAAAAGATCCCATGTGGTTATGCGGCCACCATTGGATCCTCTTCGAGTGCCAACACACTTAAGATACTTGACCCCACTAACAACCACCAACTATTCCACCCAACAACCAATAAGAATCAAGCATGTCAGACGGTCCCATGATGGCATCAGCTTAAAAAATGGAAGATCGGACAGCGATCACATGATTGCATGGGCTCAGAAGATTCCATGCGAACATGCGACCACCGTAGATCTTGGACAAGCTGGTGTCTTTGCAGATTCTCTGACCATGAAACCCACTAAAAGTCCTATCATCACCCTGCTGACCGCTTAAAAATGGACATGTCACCACCTGAGGACCCACCACCGAAGGCTTGGCAGTAAAGAAGATCTAACGGCCATCGCATGATCACATAGAATCTAAAGATTCCATGTGAACATGTGACCACTGTAGATCTTTGATCAACTAGGGCTTACCTTATACTTGGGGTCCACTGCAAATATTTGTTGATACCGCATCAATGTTTGATGTATGATCGCATGGGATTGGAAGATCCCATGAGATCATGCGATAACTGTTGGATCTAACAATGAATGAAAACTGGGCCTGGGGGAAATATTAAAGGTCAGGACGTAGGAAACTTAGGAAAATAGGCGATAGGACCTTAGGAAAATAATAGCATGTGGGTTTTCGGAGATAAGCGGCCTGAAAGGGTAAAATATTAAATTAGAAAGGGCCAAGGCTTAATAAAGGGTTTTATGGGGGTTTAAACGTTCACATATGAATTTTTATTGGCCTTCAACTAGAGAACTAAACAACTACAGAGGCCAATGAAAAGGCACAGACTTCATAAAAATTCTCAGGGGGCTAACATAGGATTAGAAATGCCAGACAGATCAGACCAGGCCAAATTGCATAGGATAGGAAATTTGGGTAATAGTATTATTTGTGGAAGCTAAAAGACTTCTCTATTTTTTGTTGTGTTGTTAATCTCATGACAATAAGGTTGTGCACTTTATAGAATCTATATTCTCTAAAATGTGCATTTTCTCTTTTAGGATGCATTACCTCATAGTAGTGAAAAAAGGGGGGTATTAAATAGTGCTTGGATAAATTTTGTAATTCATAAAATATATGCTTTAGGGAAAAATTGTAAGGTTCATCTCTATTATGTTAGAATGAGAACCAAAAAAAATGAAAAAGAAATTTAAGTATAGATTCTATGAGTGTAAAAGTCTAGGATGTATACACTAAATACAAATTACAATATATTTAGTTATGACTGTGAATAGTTTACATACAACCTGTAATTTAAGAGTTTCATTTCACTATTAATGCATAAACTAAACTCTGGTGATTTATGTTAAGTTTTGTTTATGAAAATTATGGTCACAAGAAAGTATAGTATCTATAAATATAAAACAAAAAGAAAGTGGACATTTAATTATTTTTTAGTCAATTATGTTTTTTGGATTTATCTCTATGGATGAAAACCTTGGCCATAATATTTTAGCAAAAAAAAATAGTAAAAAGGAAAAATATGTATATAGTTGTGCATCATGTTGCATTCGAAGTGGGCTCATTGAAATAGGCTATATTTTTTTCATTATAAATCTTCTACATAAAAAAGAGGGTATTCCTAAACTAAGAGGATAGATATTTGCTATACTTTTCTAATAACTATAACTTATGTATGTTAAATATGTAGGGTATGTGCAAGATCATGGTATGCCAAAAAGTGGTGATGTGAAAAAGAAGTCTTGATTGATAGACTCTTTGAAAAACAACTATAACTTTCAAACAATATAACATTTTTGAAATCTGAAATCTACATCACATTCTATGCTTCATGTAATAAAATAAGAAAAAACTATTCTTTCAATTTGATGAAGTTTAGAATAGTTAAGGTAGTCAGACATGAGAGTTTTTATATTCTGAAATATTTGTAGCAGAAAAATCATAATTAATTATTTACTTGGAAAAAAAATACAAAAAAATATGCATCACATCCGAACATGAGTCTACTACTTTTATCTATAATCTTATAAAAAAATATTATCATTATATTTTGATTAATTTGTGGTCATACATACTCCTACTTGTTGTCTTTCTAGTCTTGATTGATACACTTATTGAAAAATAGCTATAACTTTCAAACTATATAATATTTTTGAAATCCGAAACATGTGTCAAATTCTATGCTTTCCGTACTACAAGAAAAATAAATAAGCTTACAAATTGATAAAGTTTAGACTAAGTTAACGTGGTGAAACACAAGAGTTTTTTAATTTTGGAAAATTTGTAGAAGAAAAATCATAATTAATTACTTGTTTGGAAAAAAATTACAAAAAAATATATGTCACATGTGGACATGAGTCTACTACTTATATCTAGAATCTTGTAAAAAAATTTATCATTTGATTGTGTTTAAGGTGGTCAGACATACACCTACTTCTTATCTTTTTCCTCAAGTTTTTGTACGACTACATTGAAATTTAAAATTTTCAACATATGGAATAATTGTTTTTCAAAAAAGGCCTAGTATCTTAGAAACTAAATTCAATTTTCTAGATTCTCTCTATTTGCATATTTTTGATATAATATTTATAACTGTTCAAATTTTTATGTCAACTTGCCTAAACCTAATTTTCTAAAATTTCATTGCCACTTAAGGGCCTAGTTTGGCATACCATGATCCTGCACATACCCTATAAAGTTACAATTATAGTATATCAACCATATTTAACATGCATGGACAAAATATATCTAGTTTCAGCATACTCTATTCATTTTAAATATTCACCTCTATCAAATTTCCTTCTCATAATTTAAGACATCGGGAAACTGTTCAACTCCAAAGCATGACTTGGTAGAGATCTATAATCCCTTTTACTATCTCAATTATAGTACATATGATAATTATTAAAATAATTCAAGAAAATGCATATAATTTCAGCCCAGTGCAAATCTGGTCTATATTAAAAAATAGTGAAAATATATATAATGAAATAAATATAATAAGGAACTTTCATAGAAAGATCTAGATAGCTTGCTCCATTCTTGTTATGCTTATATTCTAGAAAACCTGAGCCTTTAGCTTGACTCATCCTTATTAAAATAGAAAAATATAATACAGAGTTAATATTAGTTAAATGATTCAATATTGCTTAATAAATAAAATCTGAGATATTTATTTGTAGGAAAGTTATTTAGAGCCCATATTAATGGAATTTATGAATAAAAGAGTTTATCCAAAGTCTATAATTCCATTAGTGACACATAGTAGTATTAAATAATATTGCAAGAATCGAAGGAATTTGTTATGATAAAAATAATAAGGAATTGAAAAATATATGCATGTATTTCATTAAAAGTACTCAAAAGTCAATGTATGATGCATATGTATATATGAAAATTAAAAATAGGCATAAAATTCACTCCATAGTACCAAACTAGAGTCATTGTACCTTCCTTAATTTATTTTCCACATTAAAATGGATAATGGTCTAAGTTTTGATTTAAATCTTGAACAAAAACATAAATTTATATAATAAGTACATTTACTTAAAGCCATAATATTGTTATAGATTTCCCTTATTCCTTTTGAAAATAAGGGTAGCAAAAAAAATATTGTAAATTAATATTAGTTCTATTGGTATAAAACTGATAAAATGAAAATAGAGTAAAAATACCTCCCTTAGACAATTCTTTAGGCCACCAAGATATTACTCTTAGGGTGATCACATCATTTTTGACATGCCCATTGTACACTCATTTCCCTCCCATGAATGATGTGCATGCATCTTTGATGTACTTACATAAATTGTATTGAGATAAATAATTATCCCACTGCATTCATGTAAGAAAAAATATCTTCTTGTGAAATATGATAAATCAATGAAAAAATGTTTGTTGTGTCAATTTCTATCAGTTCAATTTTTGGAATGATAGATGACTTGTATCCTTTACAACCTGCTCTTCAGAAAGATTGGTTTTAGGAAATGAAGTTTTTTTCTCAACCCTTATACAAACTATCTATTTATGTTGAATTTTATGGGCATATATCATGTCCTTGGTTGAAGAGTCTTGCACCCGCTTTAGTAGTTATCTTTATTTATTTGGTCCCTTGTAGGTACTTCCCAGAACTAGGATATGGATACCTTTTCCTATGTCGAGTGATATTGGCTTACCATTCTCCTCACTAATAATGAAGGGTCTATGGTTTACCATGTCATGAGTGAATGAAAGAAATAACCTATGACTAGGAGTGCTCAAACACCTACAAATACCATCTGAGACATTCTTAGCCCATCCAATAAAGCTTTGATCTTGTGTTTTCCTTCCCCTTAGCTAGGTTGTTTGTTAAATTTTATCATCTTATTTTTCCCAAACACAAATCAAGAAGAGTTGGCTTATAAAATATCAAAGGTTTTTCCAGAGGGTGTACCTCATACCTCTTTTTCAAAACTTCCCAACTACCCTTATGTAGGCATGAGCTTCTTAGGGATCAATAGTATTTTCTGGCATGCCTAGTAGAACAGAGTTGAATGTTATCACTAAATTTAGTGTATTCTTAAATATTTTTTAGTTTAATTAAAACAAACAAGTGCACACAACAAGAAATGGTTGTGATCACGTTAGACATGGACCCAAGTTACTAAAAATTCTCTTATTAGCTTTCTCCTCTACCTTATCATGGAGATCTAGTTCCTAACACACAAGAGATATTACTTGACCTTTAGCATAAGCTAAGAATCATTGATCTTGGAGAAAAAATAATTCCCTCTGATACTCCCTTAATATGCTTGGGACATCTCCTAAAGAATGGTATTTGGCAAAATATTTGATCCGAGAGGACTAGTATAGACATGCATAAGTTCCAAAAGTACCATATCTAATAGGAGATGAAACTCACTAGAGAATTTTTTAAAAGTTCTCCTTCTAGATCCTAATTCAAGATACAATTTCATAGTTCAAGAGAAGACCGATGGTTTAGCACTCAAAGAAAAATAATGAAAAAAATCAATATGACCCACATTTGATGCAAGCGAGCATGATGAAAGATGAAGAGAGTCTTCCCCTACCACATCCTAAGACTCATGATTTGATTTCTTTATTTTCCAAACTATCCTATTCCTTTTAAGATGATGATTCTCTTGTTGCATAAGTTCTAGAGGTTTCCAAGACTCCTTGAAAGGAGGCATCACCAGAGGAGTTTCTTCATAAGATCCTTAGTGATGAAAGAGAAGAAAAGAATAAGGATATGTTGTTCTAGAATGATCTTGATTTTTTATGTGCAATGCTTGATGTACACACTCTAATTGTTCGAGTGGAGTCATTTCCTGCACTTTAGAAGAATGAACCACTAGTTTCCAAGGTTAAGGAAAGCATAAATACATCCCATACTACAAGTCATTTTAAGAAGGCTCATGGGTGCCCAATCATGTATTATTTGGAACCATCTTATTGTTAGTCTCACTGGGTCATGACCATGCTGAAACATCAAAATAGTCTTTTCAAAGATTTTGAGACATGGTCTCATATGACCTAAGAAGAAATGCACAAAATAGAACATTATGTCATCATGCTTGACATGTTAGACCTAAGAAGGGTAATTCCCATGTTACCTTTCTTTTATTGAAATTTCATAGAGACATTAAAAAATAGTCTAGTTCACTAGCGTAGCTATTTCTCAAATCTAGTAAACAAGTTATAGTAAAAAAATTTGTTGTTAAGATCAGTGTAAAAAGTTAGATTAGTTTAGTTTTCTTTTTTGTAAGTTCTATCACACAATATGAAACATTTTCGGTGTCCCATGAATAGAGATTAGTCTTTGTTGTTAGCCTAAAATGTGTTTCTAACAGTTATCATCGTTGCATATCAAGCATATTTTTTTAAAATGCTGATTTTATTTTTTCTGCACTAACTACTTTTATTTGTGATGAGAAAGCATGCCGATGCAAAAAAAATTCTACATTTTCAGTTGCATTCTTGGAAAGCTAATTCATGACCTACCATCATTCTATGTATAATGGTGAGGTCTCTTGTTATGATATTTCATTACCTTACAAGTAAACATTAAAGTTCATTCTCTAGGATTTAAAGCAATGAATAGTTTAAAATGATAATTGATAGAAAAATAAAATATATGGAAAAATGAGAAAATTTAAATATATTGTTTATTTTCCTTAAGTGTATATATTTACAATTCAAAATTTTCAAAAATAAACATATTTTATTTTTATTTTTATCTTTTCGTATCATAACTTTTTAGTTTCTTTTAGGAAGAATTTTGTTTTTTTTAGTAGCACAGTTCACACATCTCCATAGTTGGGCCCATCTTTGTCTGAGTTGTCCACTCCCTCCTTTGAGAATTCTTCTGAGTTGAAAATATCCTTGTTTCTTGACTTAGTGATAGAATCCTAGGCTTGCTCAAACAAGACCACCATGAAGAATTCCTCGATCCACTCATCCATTTCCACATCTAGGTTCGGGCATTTCATTTCCCCATGCATTTGCTAAGCTTATTTTGTTTAGCAGCCACTACTTGTTTTTCTCAGGAGTAAAATGTAGAGCTAGTAGCCCAATGTAAATTCAATTATGTTGCTTATTTTTAAGAAGTCACCTCAACTATTTCAATGCATTTTTAAACATTATTTATTCTTCTCCATAATTAATTATTTGTTTTACATATTCTTATTGAATATAAATTATAAACTAATCTATGTAAGAATATCACACATTTTAAATTTTATATAGTGAATTTTGAAGTGAAATTCTACACGTGTGGCAACTCATAACATCAACATTCATTTGAAGGATGGTCATAAAACATTAAAATTTTCCTAAAATCAGTTTCAAACTTGTTATAATTTTATCAATTAGTGCAAGAAAGAATAGTACACATGAAGAATTTTTTTCACTTTTATATTGTTTATTAGGTTGTTACAAACCTACTTTATTACCTACCAGTGTATCAGATTCATAGAGATTGAATTTGCACATGTACATAGGATCATATCCTTGGTCATGCAAATGGAAATGTGTTTAAGACATTTTTTTTTTTGATGAATAGAGGCCTTCACTATTAATAAGAAATATTAAAGTACAATATTCACAAACAAAGGGGCCAGGGGAATGAATCACCTCGCAAGTTCACATGGCACTAAGGCTGGAAACAAACAACTATTCATAAAAAAAACTATAAAACCAAAAACCCTCAAGCTGCGAGAGCAGTAGCATAAGAGGGAGGAGGATCTTTATCATCTGGATTACCCTAGACATTGGGTAGAGGAGCCTAATTAGGGATGGCCCAGCCATTTTTAGGATCTTTCTCAACATCTCCTTCCTCCCACCTGGGTGAAATAGCTAGTGCTAGGTGAGGGACCCTTCCTTGATTAATAGGAGCACAGGCCAAAGGCCGAGCAAAATTAGCAGTAGTGGAAGCAATCACAGGAGACCACCCAGACCCTGCATCCCTCTGAAGAGGAGGTGAGGTGGAATGATGACACTACTGTTGCAGAGTCCTTGAGTGTTTGGCAGAGGAACTCTGACTATGACATCAGCCCCGAGGCAGCGTACGGTCAGCTGAGAGAGAATTTGGGGGAACCCAGGAAATAGTGCAAGGGGCATTGCCCCAGTGTTGGAGAAACTCCTATAAGTGGGCAACCTCTAGGGCCACCTTGTCAACTTGCACCTGGATTTGCATCATAACATTGTTACAAATACTAGCTTTATCAAAAAGGGAAACATGATTGCCCTGACAACTATGAGAAAAAAGAATAGCATTTCTATCTTTCCATAGAGTAAATAAAATTTCTAGCTGAAAAGAGTGCCATATCTAGGTGAACTGGGAAGGCATTCTGAGAGAGTCACCGAGAAGAACCATGTGCCAAGAAAAGGGCTCAGGCCTAAAGGGAGCAAAAAAGTCATGAATCCAACTCTAGTAATTTTGAGCACGATGAAAAAACCAAAAAATATGCATGAGTGTCTCAGAGTGACCACAAAAGGGGCATTTAGGGTCAAGAACCCCCATATGCTTGAGCCTAGCTCCCAAGGGCAAGCCCTGGTACAACAAACACCAATAAAAATGAGCAATTTTAGGCTCAGTAACAACATTCCAAATGATGCAAAATCTCCACCCTTGACTCTTCTGAGAAGAGGAAAGGTACCAACAGTGATTGAGAGAGTCAATCATGGGTAAATGGGGCATAAGCCAAGAATATCCAAGCTTGGGCTTGTAGCTAGTGAATGGAGTGGCAGGATGCCACTTCCACTCTTTCCACCATGGTCTAACAGACTGAATTCCCAACTTGTGCAAGAGGTGAGGTGGAATGGCAGAAACCAACAAGTTGAAAGTCTGACAATCTGGGTGGATGATTCTAAACTGAACACGGAGATCATCCCAGGATCAGAGACTCATGGTGGCTCTGGAGAAGATATCCTTAGGGGTTTGAATGCCATGCTTATGAAACCGAAGAGAACTAACCCCTTGAATTTTGGCAAGAGGAATCCCTTGCTTGGCAAAAAGAGGAGACCACCAAATGTTCTGCTAGTTGAAAGAAAGACCATCTCGAAATCCATTCCCAGCCCATCGAAGCCAAGGCTTGATTGACTCCCAAGCTTTCCAAATACTTTTGGTGATAAAATTATGTTGGATCTAGATAGGCTCCCTCATAACCAGCAGAGTTTGAAAGCCAATCCCATTCTAGGCTGGCTTATGAAGAGAAAATCCTGAAGAAATGCAGTGACGAAGCATAATTTTCTAGGATTCCTCACCAGTGAGGCACCACACAACCCACTTGGCACAAAGGGCATGCCCTTGCTTTTGGGTATCAATTAATCCAAGCCTGCCAGAGGACTTTGGAAGACAAAAAAAGTCCTAGGCAACTCTGTGAAAGCCTTGGTGATCAATGCCAGAGGCCCTGAGAAAATCCCAAAGAAGTTTCTTGAGCCATTTGTAAGAAGCTTTGGAAGGGGCCCAACATGAAGAGTAGTAAACATGCATAGTGGCTAGAACTTTGGAGTAGACTTGTAATTTTCCTGTGAGGGAGAGCAACTTTGTGATCTAGTAGGTAAGCTTTTTTTTAATTTTAGTAAGCACTACATTCCATAGATCAATAGGATTGCCTTGAAAAGTAAAGGGGATACCCAAGAACCAGAATATCTCCCCATGTTGAATTCTTGTCCAGCCAAACTGAGAGAGCCAGGGAGGTTTAGGAAGAGCTGACTATCTATAACAGAGGGTTTTATGCCACTAGATGGCTGAGCCAGAAGCCAAGCAAAAAGTGTTTAAACACTGCAAGGCTACCTTGATATTCTCTTCATCCTCTGCCAAAGTGAGGAAAAAATCATTGGTGAAATGGCCATTAACAAGATGTTGAGAGGAATCCGGCAAGGAGATTCCCCTAATAGTTCCCATGGAAATGAAGTGAGCTAGTAGATAGCCAAACCCTTAGGCCGCTAGCATGTAAAGAGCAGGAGCCAGAGGGAAACCCTGCCGAATAGAATGAAAAATCCCAAAGGTGGAGGAATGGTGGCCATTGATGGTAATGTAGGCAGAGGCATTGTTGAAGAGCATCTACATAAATTGAAGAAATCTTGGGCCAAAACCCATAGCGTGAAGCATCACAAGGATAAAATGCCATTCAATACAATCATAAGCTTTAGCAAAATCAATTTTGAGAAAAGGGCTTTCTAGTGAGACTTACGAGCCCATTCCATACCTTCCCAAATAGCAATGATGTTGTCAAGAATAAATCTTGACTTAATAAACCCTATTTGCTCAGGCTGAATAATTTGTTGAAGCATGTGTTGGATCTTGAGAGCCAACACTTTTGCAATGATCTTCTAGGAGACATTAAGAAAAGTGATGGGTTGCCAGTTGCAAATATCTTCAAGATCCTCAGCTTTGGGAATGACTTGATATTCCCCTAGTTGATGATATCCCCAAGAGACTGGGTTTGAAAGGCTTCCAGGTAAACTTGGTGAAGATCTGGACCAATGGCATCCCAAAGGGTTTTGTAAAACTAATAGGGAAAGCCATCACAACCAAGGGATTTATCATTAGCCATGGTGAACATAGCTTCACGAAGATCCTACAAGGAAAGTAGTTGGTCACAAAAGACCCAGTGAGTAGAGGAGACACACTAAGGAACCACCAAGATGCAATCTGTGAGAGATTTCTTGCTGGTAGGGGAGCAACCTTGAGTAGCAAAGACTTGTTCATAGTGGCGAACAAATGCTTACAAAACATCAGGAAGCTCTGTGAAAAGGGAAGGACCTTCCTGGATTCTAGGTATGCTCATACTAGTATGGCGAGGCCGGAGAGTAGTAAAAAATTCTTTAGAGACTTGGTCTCCAACCTTTAACCAGTGTAGTCAAGCTTTGATCTGAGCTCCTCTGGTAGCATGGTTATCGACCACTTGCTTCTGGTGACGTAACTTGGCAAGATTAACCTGCAACTCTAGATTGAACAGGTTCTAAGCCAAGGCTTCAGTGCCAATATGCAAAGCTTTGGTATTGGCATCATGGGCTCTACGATGATAGTTGGCCAATTTCCTACCATAAATGCATAGGAAACAAGTTGTATGCCTAATGGCATCATTCCACCATTGAATCCAACTTGTCAAGTGGGTGGGTCTAGGCTCCAGGTTCCAAACCTGATGAATGTGGGCCACAATGGAAGGATGATGAAGGACACAAGTATTGAAGTAGAATTGTGTGGTGGGAGGCCTAGCCTTAGCTTTCTACCAAACAATATTAAAGTGGATGGGATAGTGGTCTGAGAAGGTCACATCAATAAGAGGAAGGATAAGAAGGGCTTTCTTTTTGGAGAAGGAAAAAAAAGATTGAGCCAAGATCATGGCATGATCAAGCCATTTATGAATTCTATCAGAAGAAGCCTTGAAATTAGACCAAGTGTGCCAGGCCCCATTAGAATGGTGGTGGCCCACATTGGGATCAAAAAGCCCTAATTTATTATGCATGTAGTACCAGGCTTCTTTTTCACCAGCTGTCCATCGAAATGGTACAAAACCATCCTTGTCAGCCACCATCTCCACCATAGTAAAGTCCCCACAAACAAGCCAAGTTGAAGGTGGTAGAGAATCCACAAGCCAACACCACAGGTGAGATCTTTCAATAGCATCATTGGGAGCATAAACATTAGCTATGCTGAAGGAATGATTCTCAATGATGAAAGTGGTCCAAACCACTCATTGCATGGGATCAGAACCATGGCTAACTAGCAGAGAATGCTAACAAGGAGAGAGGAGAGTAAAAAATCCACCTCGGCTAGCCTCATGTTGGGAACAAAGAGCAAGGCTCTTAGGCCAAATAATTTTACAAGTAGCATCAAGCATGAAACTAGAAATCTTAACTTCCTAGAGGCAAAAAACATCCAGATGACAAATCCGCTTACAAAAATCCCTAACAGAATATTTTTTGTGTAGGTCTATCAACCAATGAACATTCCATGAGATGTACTTCATGGAATAATAGTGTCATCCATTCCATCCTTGTCCCCAAGGGAGTCAAAACTGTTAGACGAATATCTTGGAGTAAAACTAGACCTACAAAAATCTAGAGTAATACGACACCGTTTGTCTTGCATGCCATTGAATTTAGCCTCAGCATGCCTAGAAGGGCTACGAGAGTGGTAGAAAGAGCCAAAGGAAACAATTTTGGTATCCATCAGAGGCATGCTAGTTGTAGGAGTGAAAACTTGGGTGGTGGGAACATTTTTACCCTGATCAATAGGGTTTGAAGCTTTGATAACAGGGGTTTGCAAAGAAACTATGTTATTAGCGGGTGGCGGATGGGAGATGGGAGCCAAAAAAAGCTGGTTGTGGGGCTTGTTGCAGAAATTAATAGTGACCCACTCATCTTTTTTTCCATCTTACTTTTTTCCAGCCTCAATCAGCTATGAACTAGCATCCTTGGGAGGAAGCTTGGTATGAGGCACTGCCAAAGGGCAGTCCTTAATCTTATGCTCCATGGATTGACACCGATAGAAAGTATTGGGGAGATTAAGATAGATCACCTTCTGGGTGAAGCTGGTATCACCAACTTGAATCTCTATGGATTCTTTGAGGTCCCTAGAAAGGTCAACCTTAATACAAAGCCTCTTGTGAGGGCACGAATTAAGAAAATGATCATGATCGAGACATATAACCCTACCAAGCTTCCGTGCTATGGCTTGCATGAAAGGCCAACAAGGTAAGGGAAGACCAGGGAACTTGACCCACACTAGGACCTTGAGCTTCTTCTCATCAGAGATAGAGAAGTCATGAGACTAGCGCTGGAAAATTAATAGCGAGGCCCTAATATTCCAGGGACCTTTGCCAATGATAGCATCCGCATGGGATGGGTCAAAAAAGAGAAAAAGGATAAAACCTTTGGTAAGGCTCTGAATGCCTTCCAGGTGGATTCTGTGAGGATTCCAGCTCTTCACAACCCAGTCCTTGAGAACATGTTTAGGGGGGTTGCGACCCAAAAAATAGCCAATCAGGGTGTGCAATTCAAGCCAACTGCATGCATCATTGAATTCATTAATGGGTAAAACAATATCAGGTTGGGCCATACCTCGTGGAATATTTTGGTTACAAACTTGCAGGGGCATTTTCTTGGTGGTACTATTGCTATCTGAAACCACACTAGCACCAGCATCAACTACTTGGTGGGAAGTGGCCAGAGCCATAAATAATAGGCTATTTCCCACAACAACTGTGGTATGTGTGAAGGATGAAAATGCAGAGATGGATGCAAGGTGAAAAAACCCTAGCAGAGCATAGACTAAGCATGAGCCATTTTTCTTTAAGACATTTTGATATGTCTACCTTTCAAAGATTTCCTGATTTTGAGGGTCTGCAAGGAATTTTTAAAAGTATTACAGAGGAAGGTGACAATGTTCTTGAGGTTCAGAAAAAGAAATACTGGCCAATCCATTCATCAGAGTGGTTTTCAATGTTTTTATATTATTAATTATGTATAATGATGAATTCTTCAAATATGTTCCTTATGAGTTGGTAAGCTAAATTGATCAAGGTGATGAGATTTGAAGGAAGTTTCAAGTTGGTGACCAGTGTTCTTGTGTTCTTGGCTGACTTGATTAGTAAAATATTTTATGGTGATCGGTAAAGAGTTTTTGAATTTTATTTTTTTGATCTTGTGGTCCTTATGTGGATCCAAGATATGTTTAAGCAACATGCTTTAATCAAGGTCATTGATTTTGGGGTGGTGAGATAAAAATTGAAACTTAGTTTTCTATGGAATATGGTTGATGAATTATTTAAGGAATTATGGAAAAATCCTTAATGTAGATCCATAGTGGATGTGTGTGTTTCTTATAGAGCTAGTACATAGATCTGTTAGAGGCTAAATCAGTAATATAAAGGAGTTAGAGATAATTTTAACAAAGATCTGGTTGTGCTCTATTGGAACTAAACCAAGCATGAGATAGTTAATACTAGTTAAATGATTCAATATTGTTTAATTAATATAAAATGAGTTATTTTATTTCATATAAATTTTATTTGTAGTCAAGTTATTTAGAGCTAATAATAATAGAATATATGAATAGATGATCTTATCCAAACTCTATAATTCCATTAGTGATACATATCAATATCAAATAATATTGCTAGAATTTAAGTTATTTGTTATGAGAAAAATAATAAGGAATTTTAAAATATATGTATGTATTTTATTAAACCTACTTAAAAGTCAATGTATGATACATATGTATATATGAACATTATACATAATCATAATATTCACCCTTGATTACCAAAGTAATGTAAATATGTCTTCCTCACTTTATTTTTCGATTAAAATGGATAATGATACAAGTGTTAGTCTTAATTTTGAACAAAAACATAAATGTATTTAATAAGTACATCAACTTAAAGCCTTAATAATTTTATAGAAGGCCTTGTTCCTATTGAAAGTGATGGTAGGAAAAAAAAATTAAAACATAATATTAATTATATTTGGATCAAACCAAGAAAATGAACATAGAGTAAAGACACCTCTCTTAGACAAAGATTTAGACTACCAAGATATTTCTCCTAGAGTGAGAAAGTCATTGTTCACACACCAATTGTCCCATCCTTACCCTCCTACAAATGACATGAAGATATCTTTGATGTACTTACATCATTTTTATTGACATGAATAGTTATCACACTACCTTCATGCAAGACAAACTATGTGTGTTTTAAATATGATGAATCTAAATAAAAATTGTTGGTTGTGTCATGTTCTATTAGTAAAGTTTTGGGCATGACAGATAACTTGTATCCTTTGTAGTCTTCTCATTATGATGATTGGTTTTAGGAAATGAGGTCTTTTCTTTCAAACCTTACATGGACTATATATGTCTATTGATATATATAGCTATTTACTATGTCCTTTGTTGAAGAGGTTTGTACTCCCTTTAGGATTTATTTTCTTTTATTTGGACCCCCATGAATTTGATATGAAGGATTTTCCATATGTCCAGTGTCATTGAATTACTATTCTCCTTGCCAATAATTAAGGGTCTATAGTGCATTGTGTCATGATTGAATGAAGGAATAAATCTATGACTAAGAATGGTTGAAACCCTACAAATAACTTCTAACAAATTCTTGGCCCATAAAAGAAAACATTGGTTTCATATTTCACCTCTACTTAAGTAGTTTATCTATTAAACATTGTCCCCTTCATTTTTTACCAAACAATAATCATGAAGAGCTGGATTCTAAAATCAAGGAGGTTCTTTTGAAGGGCCTACCTCATCCCACTCCTAAAAAACTTCTTGACTTCCCTTATTTAGGCATGAGGCTCTTAGGGATTAATATTATTTTATAGTATGACTAGTGGGAGAGAGTTGAATGTTGTCACCAAAGTTAGTGCATGCTTTGAATTTTTAAATTTGAATGAAAAAAAGAGTACACACAATAAGAAATAGTTAAGGTCTAGTTAGCCATGGATCCAAGTTATTTTTTTTGCTGATGAGTTGCTCCTATACCTTATCATAGGGATCTAGTTCCTAGCGCACAAGATATTTTGCTCGACTTTTAGTGCGAGCTAAGTATAATTGAGTTTAAAAGAAAAAATAATTCCCTCTAATACACATTGAATATATTTGAAGGATCTCCCAAAGAGACATATTTGGTAGAATATTTAGTCTTGGATGAAAATTTCACACATGTAGAAGTTTTAGAAGTATCATGTTCGATGGTAGATGAACCTTAATTGATCAATTTTTTAGAGTTATCCTTCCAGAGCCTAATGTTAGATATAATTTTTTTGCTCAAGAGAAGACCAGTGGTTTGGAACTCAAATAAAAATAATGAAAAAAGTTAGCATGACCCATAACTGATGCAAACAAGTGTGATGCAAGATGAAGAGAGTCTTTTGCTACGACATCCAAAGATTGATAATTTGGGTTTCTTTATTTTGAGCTTCCCTATTTTTTGAAGATGATGAGTCTCCCACTAGAAAAATTTTAGAGGTTTTATAGACTCCTTCAAAGGAGGTGTTTCCATGGGAGTTTATTCCTAATCCCCTTAGTGAGAAAAGATAAGAAAAGAACGAGAACATGTTATTCTTAGATGAGCTTGTGCATTTTTGGTCAAAGCTTGATGATTGCACTTTAAATTTTCTGGTGGAGTCTTTCAATGTACATTAGTAGGAAGAACTACCAATGTCCAAGGTAAAGGAAAGTGCATATGGATCCCCTACTAGAACTCACTTGAAGAAGGATTGTTAGTACCCAATCAGAAATTATTCAAAATGGAACATTATGTCATCATGTATGACATGTCACACCTAATAAGGGTAATTCACATGTTACCTTTGTTTTATCAAAATGTCATAGATCCATTAATAAAAATAAAAAGTCTAGTTTGCCAAGGTAGCTATTTCTCAAATCTAGTAAATAGGTTCTAGTAAAAGGTTTTATTTTTAAGGTTAGTGTAAATAGTTTAATTAGTTTAGTTTTTTTTTCCAGTAAGTGGTATCATGCAAAGTGAAAGTTTTGGTGTCCCATGTATAGTCATCAGTCCCTAGTGTTAGTTTGCAATATATTACTAACAACTAGCATAGTCTCATATCAAGCATTTTTTTAAATGGTGATTTTATTTTTGCTACACTAAGTCCTTTTGTTTGTGAAGAGAAAGCATACCAATGCTAAAAATATTCCCCATTTTTATGCGCATTCTTGGAAATATATTTCCTAACCTACCATCATTCTATGCATGATTGTGAGGTCCATTCTCTTGACATTTCATTACCTTACAAGTAAAAAATAAAGTTCATTCTCTAGGATTTAAAGAATTGAATAGTTTAAAATGATAATTAAAATAAAAATCAAAGAGAGTACTATGATAAAATGAGAAAAGTTATATATAGTTTTAATTTTTCTTCAATATATCTCTTTAGAGTTCAAATTTTTTTTTTAAAACATGATTTTTCTTCATGTACATTTTTTGTATCATAGAATTTTAGTTTCTTTTAGGAAGATTTTTTTTTTTTTTTTGTAACACATGTCTCTATAGTCGGGCACATCTTTGTTTGACTTGTCCCCTCCCTCCTTTAAGAATTATTCCTAGTCAAAAGTCTTCTTGTCACTTGACTCAGTCGAAAAATCCCAGGCTTTCTCAAACAAGACCCTCGGGAAGAATTCCTAGATCCACTCCTCATCCATTTCCACATATGGGTCCAAGAATTTCACTTATCCATGTGATTGCTAAGCTTATTTTGTTTAGTAACCTCTGCTCATTTATATTCAGAGCAAAATGTGGAGCTGCTAGGTCCATGCAAATTCAATTTTGTTGCTTATTTTTAACTATCCACATCAACTATTTTAATGCAATTTTAAAATTATTTATTATTATCCTTAGTTAATATTTTTCTATACATTTTCTTATTTTATAAAAATGATAAACTACTCTACGCAAGATTATCATGTATTCTTTATTTCATATAGTAAATTTTGAAGTGAAATTCAACTTCCATTGCATCTCATAAGACTATCATTCATTTCAAGGATTTTCATACAACTCTAAAATTTCCTAAAATCACTTTCAAACTTTTTATAATAATGTCAATCAATCCAAGAAAAAATAATACATGCAGAGATTTTTTTCACTTTCACATTGTTTATTAGGATATGGCAGACCTATTATAATACAGGAAAGAATAATACATTGAGATTATTTTTTTCTATTGCATATAATTTAAATAGTTTAGTACAAAAAGTAATGGATCAAAGTACTTAACATATTACAAAATTTCTCAGTACTACTGAGTATAACATTTAATTACATAAGAGACATCAAAAATAGAATTGTAAAACCAACTACTAGATCAAGAGGGACTGTCCTCCTCTTCTTCCTCTTCATCATTGGTGTCAGGGGAAATAGAGTTGTATCCCAGCACTCTGTAGTCTCTATCACCCATGTTTCTCATTTCTCTCTAAAGATTATCATGTTTCAGCTGCTGGATAAATTCCTTAAGGGTCTACTCAAATTCATCCTTCTCTTTCATTATAGTATATCCATATGCTACCTCTAATTTCTCCATGGTGACCTTCCCATCTCTCAGCACCTACAAGAACTTTCTCTCCTTCACCTTTAAGATCACTATGACCTGCATGGAAATATCAGAATAGATGAGTCTCTTGTGAGAATCAATACGGTTCCTATTCTTACCTGCAAGCACATCATTATTTTGAGCCTTACAAATGAATCATAACATAACAAAGGAAAGAAAAGACCAAAAAGAATTTCAAAATTTGCTACAGTTGATAGTACCAGAAATAACATTCAATGCAGTAAAATGGGTCCTGTATGACAGTTCAAAAATATTCCAGATTTTAGAAGAAAAAAAGCATTCAAAGAAAACATGGGTGACAGACTTAGGTTGTCTACACACAAAATAAATATTAGGTTCTCCCCCCAGTTTCTTAAATGGTAGCTTGTGCAGGAAAAGTTACCATAGAAAGCAAGAGATTTTTGGTTCAACAGGTCTAGCCCAAAGCATATTAAAGTATTTCATCCACTCTGAGTCCTGGATATCTAGGCCCCACTTGTGGTTAACATGAGTAAAGATATCATTCTTATTGGTAAGCAACTGGTAAAAATATTTGGATTTCCAAGGTGGAGAGGGGTACTGTCAGTCCAACACAGTTGGAATCTACTGTAGGACTCAGAGAAACAATCTTTGAAGGGACCAAGGGAGTTAAAAGCTTCTCTAAGGATAAATTAAGTTCTCCAATGAGACCAAGGTAAGTTTAACTGGGACTCCAACCACTCCCAAGAACGAATTTTTCCCTGCTGGAGGATATCACTAAATGTTGCAATACCAAGCCCTACCCATTTCTTTTTTGAAAACCCTTGTAGAAGAGCTAGCTTTTTATCTCCATGATTCAAGTTCCACCAAATAAATTTGAGCCTGCATAAATTCCCAGAGCTCTCAATTGGTTTCTTGTTGATCAAGAACCCTTTAACATATTTCCAAGCCTTCTAGATGCTCTTGAAGACACTGGATCCCTAAATAACTAAATTGGCATCTAAAGTAAGGTAATTAGTAAAGAAAAAGTTTTGCCATCCTCTAGGCCTGCTACAGTGTGCCATCTTCAAATTGTTTCTAATCAGCACCTTCCAAGGCTCTTCCCATTCCCCTACCTTAGCTATCCACTTAACAGCCAAACAAATGCCTTGAACTTTGGGGTCTTTTAGGCCTAGACCTCCCCAAGATTTTCCTCTTGAGCACCACTCCCAGGAAATAGCATGAAGTCTTTTATTCCCTCTGCCATTCAACCATAAAATGTCTCTGATAACTTTTTGGACATAACTGAATTGTAGCTAGTTAAAGAGCCACATGGAAGAGAAGTAGATAGGATAGGAAGAAAGGATCTTTTGACAAACCTAGAATCTACCAGGGAAGGATAGAAGGTTACTATCTCATTTAGATAGCTTCTTGTTAATCCTCTCAAAGAACCATTCCCACATTAGATTGAGATTAGGAGAAATAGATAAAGGGATGCCCAAATATCTAACTAAGTGGTCTGGTCCACCCTAGGAAAATTCAAAATTACCTCACCAATCTAGAGGATTGAGATCCCAACCCAACATAATAGACTTGGATAAAGAAACCTTACTATCTGAGGCTTGACAAAAAATATCAAGCTTGTTCATCAGGAGTCTCATGTTTGACTCTTCAAGAAGAAGAAGAAGGATAGAGGTGTCATTAGTAAACTAGACATTAGATACCTCCTAGTTATTGGGGAGAAGGACACCTTTCACTTTAGGTGAGAGGGAATCATCTCTTAGGAGGTAATGCAAAGAGTCTGCTGCAATAACAAACAAGGAGGGGGCCAAAGGGTAGCCTTGTCTGATAGACCTGGAGAGACTGAAGAATTCTAACCTGACACCATTGATTTCAATTTTAGTAGAACCAAGAAGGAAAACCATTAGCTTCCAACATCATCATGATGAACCTCCATTCTATCCTATCATATGCATTCTCATAATCTATAAGAAGCATGGCACAACTCTGACCTATACCTTTTTCCCAGTTCATGGCTTCCCAATGAGTTATAAGATTCTTTAGGATATATCTCCCCTTGACAAATCTAGTTTGGGTACTATTAATCATTGATGGGAGTAGCTTCTCAATTCTCACTACAAGAACTTTGGCTAAGATCTTGTAGACAACATTCAACAAAGTAATGGGCCTCCAATTTTTTATTATAAGTCTATCACCCTCCTTAGGAATGAGTTTAATAAGTCCAACATTTAACTTAGGCCCCAGAGTCCCTACCTCAATAGCTTCCTCATAGAGATGCAAAAGTTTAGGTACAATCCAATTTATGCTGGATTTTAAAATTTAATTGGTAGCCCATCAGGTCTTGGAGCTTTATCATTAGCCATTCTATTGATGGCTATTTTAATTTCCTCTTATGATAGATCCTTGTTTAAGAGCTTAGCATCCTCCTCACTAACCTGCTTAGGTATGATGGATCTGATCTTGCCTCTAGCATCCTCCATCAAGGGGTCAGAGTCTGCTAAGGTAAAGAGTTCCTGGTAGAATGAGGAGAACACATTGAGGATCTCTTACTAAGAAGCTACCACAGAGTCCTTGAATCTAATACTACCAATTCTATCCCTTGCTTCTTTGTTCTTAAGAGTCTAATTTTTTTTTTTGATCCCCTGTCTCCTAGATTAATCCAATTGATCCTGGCTCTAATCCTAGCTCCTCCAGACTTAACCAATTGAAGTCTTCTGAGAGAATATCTACAAGATATAACATTATCTAAGAGTGTTTCAAAATCCAGATTGTCTTGGATCTAAGATTTAGCCTCTTGCAGAGACTCCACCAATTTGTATTCCATCATTCTATCATATTTAGCCTTTTTAATACCAATGGCCTTGAGTAGACCCTGCCAAGATTCAGTGGTTTGATTCCATTTTTCAATATTAGATTCATGACGGGCAATCTTCTCATTGTACCAGGAAATGATCTTAACTGTAACTTGGACATCATCATCTCTAAGAAGGGATGTGTTTAAGGAAAAGCATTGCTTGTGGCGGTTATCAGAAGGTTGTTCCCCAATGAGTTGGATGGAAGAAAAGATGGGATTGTGGTCTAACAGGGTGAAGGGTATTACTTTCACACAATTGTTTTCTGTGTAGGGTTGACAGATGAACATCATTTTATTAAGGTAGAATCTATCCAATCTAGAGTAGATTCTCCTATCTCCTCTTTGAAAGTTAGACCATGTGTACTAGATGCCTTTTGATTCATTCTTTTTACCTACTGGGGGGTCAAATAGGTTAAGCTTGTTGACCATTTTGTACCAGAAGAGGGGCTCATTACCTTTCCACTCAAATCTAAGACCTCCCAATTTATCTTGGGCCCTCTCCACCATATTGAAGTCTCCTGCTACAATCCAACGGATAGGCTCTAGGTCAGCAACCCACTTCCACAACTCAATTCTACCACTATTATCATTTGGGGTATAAATTAAGCATAAACCAAATTCAAAATCTTTGACTTTAATCTTAATCCAAACTACTCTATTGCAGGGAGAAATACCCCACAAAAGGACCACATTCTTTTGAGAGGGGCTAATCAGGATAGAGGTTCCTCCCTTACCTCTTGGATGCTTAGTAGAGAATGCAGTTGCATCTCATGAAATTCATTTAAGAGAAATATCAAGCTCAAACCCTACTACTTTAACCTCTTGAAGTAGTAAAAAATATAACTCTCTATGAGAGTTAAGTCTCTTAATAACATATTTTCTATCAAAGGCTTCCAGCCCTCTAACATTCCATGAAGCATAGTTTAGAGTCATATGAAAAAATTATGAGTTAGTATCCATGGGCTTCCTAAATCCTTCAAAGCATTTAGGCATACCAACTTTAGGGGTCTTAGAGGGTTTAGGGTTCCCACTGATTAAAGGTGGTCTCCCTCTTTTCTTCTTCTTCACTAGGCCCAAAGTAGAGGCTCCTTTCTTCATAGACTATTCCTCTCCTTTATTAATTTTGGAGGGGTCAGCATCAAATACAAATGACTCAACTGGACATTTCTTCTCACTGTCACATTCTGAGAAGGAAATCTCTCCTTCTTCAAGCTCACCTTCAAGCCTCAACACATCTCCCATCTCTATTCCCCCTTCAGGGAGGATGGACTCCCCCTCACTCCTCCTCTCAATAGATACATACTTCCATATATCTGGTAGTGGTGGTAGGGGAGGGGGGCTGGAATAATAACAACTGAGAAGCCATTTAGCCTATCTTCCTAGGAAGAGGGGGGATAATTCCCTCCCACTTCATCACCTAGAGGTGGGGCAATGGATACATCTACAAAGGAGGAGTGAAAAAAAGGAAGATCTAAACTATCCAACCTCCCTAAGGGGGGAGCAGAGGGGGGAGAGGAATAATTTAGAGGTCTCTAAGCATGAGGAAGATCATAAGTCTTCCACCTGGGCTGAGGCACATTCTTATTTTTCAAGGCTCTAACTTTGATCTTATCAACCACCAATTGCTGAGCATTCTTAGTTCTACGAGTTTGTTTCATATTAGCTTTCTTAAGACCAAAGTCTAGTGTTTCATCAATAGTAACATATCAAGGGGTTCTGGAAAAGCTAGGGTAGGGTTAGGGTTATCAGGGGTAGAATAAAATTTACCCTTAAGGATGTACAAAGTAGCAGAGAGGGCGATTGAGTCTTGATTCCAAATATGTGGGGGAGAGATTTGCACAATATGGGGACTTCCAGGAGTGGGGATAGATTTGGAGGAGGTTGAAAGAAGTTCTAGGTCTGACTTGATATTAGGATTAGGGGGATGATTACATTTTTTTTTAAGAGTATTTCTCTTAAGAATAATAGGGCATTCATTCTTTATGTGGCCTTCTTTTCTACACATGAAGAAACCACCTAACCCACCCAAAAAATAATCAAGGAAAAGATAGGTACGGGTTCAATATCAAATTGTAGGGTCTCATGGAGGTCAACACCAGGTTTGACAAAGAGAAGGACATGCATATCTATGTTCGGGATAAGAGTATTTGATTGATCAATTCTAAGAACCTTACCAATCTGCTCAAGCACAAGCAGGATGAGTGTCAACAAAAATAGAGGGAGGTTTCTGATAATAATCCACCTAGGGCTAGAAAGTGCTAAAACTTCATCTTGGGAGGCTTCGAGAGACCAAGGAATTGCCCTAAATTCACATGGGCCAACTCTCCAAAACTGCTTATCAACAATAGCTTTCTGGGCTTTAGCATCACAAAAAAACAAGATAAACAAACCCTTCTGAAGCATGTGATAATAAGTAAAATGAAAACCCAACTTTTGATCCCATGTTTTATGAACCCATTCATTAAGAAGATTTCTAGAAAGGATCCTAGAACTATCAACTGCAACAAAAAAAATAGCACAATATTTAAGTTTAGCTTTCTCCTACTCTATAACAACATTCATCTGCGAGGTCAGTTTAACAACTAACTTGGGAAGAACAGGTTCCTTACCTCCATTTCCTTTGGTGGCTAGAATCCCTTGGGAGGCACTCGCAACGAGGGCTGGTCCTTCCGGGAGGACTCGTTCATTCTGACTGCTTGTTTGAAGGACTTTGGCCTAGGAACAGGCTATGTTTCCTCTCCAATTTTTTGTGTCTTCCCTCCCAAAGCATCAACAGAAGCCAATGGAGGTGGTAGAGATGTAACCTTAGGGTTCACAGTGAGGGCATCGTTTGAAATGGGGAGGCTACCTTGCTTTGCAAGATTAAAACCCTTGTTTGAGGTGGAAACATTAATGTCCTAAATGAGGTGTGTGTGAAGGACTAAATGAAAATTTTGAAGTGGCGCCAAGTACACCAACTTGCAGAGCACATCCTCTTGATAGATATTTCTTGATCTTGTTCTTGTGTTATTTTGTAACCAAATCTTTGCTTTTCAGTAGGACCACATTGAGATTATTTTTTTTATTTTTACATTATTTATTATGCTATTTCCAATATAGTATTTGGTCAGAATCCTTTAGACTTTAGTTTTAAATAGAATTCAAACCTCTGCTATAAATATTATTATGTTTAAAAATTGTGAAAATGGCCTTTTGCTCTGCAACCACAAGATCTATGCACAAGTTGTTCACGATGGAAAGCCTTCATCGCCAATGGAAGTTTTTTTAATCTCTACTTGATATGCTAGAAATTATTTGCAAGGTTTTCAGGTCTCTCTCAGTGCTCCTCCATGATCTCATTTAGAGGTGAACCCATGGACTAAAGTACTTTCAAAAAAACACAAGAGGGAAAAGCTCCCTTCAGCATCAAGAAATTATTCAGCTCCGAGGAAAATTTTGAGAAGCTCCTTTGTTCTCCCATTAGAAAATTAGTTTTCCAATCTTCACTCACTCAACCAAAACCCTAAACTAGTCAATAACCTTCCTAATTCAACTATACACTCCCCTCCACACCATAGGGTTAAGACTTCAAAAGAACCCTGGAAAGATTAGAAGTTGGAAGCTAACACTAGAATGGTTAATCACTCTGTAAAAAATAACCCCTATTCACACCCCCATCATAGAATGAAATCCTCATCTCCCCTTTTAATAGAAGTACATGATGGTGTCATCGAATGCACTCAAGATTTAATGAAACTAAAAGGATTATTTCTATGAAGGAATGGCTATGAGTTACCATCAAGAAAAATTGTAAATTGGCTCCAAAAATACCTCCATAATCAGGTAAGTATAACTCTACTTTGAGATGAGTTTATTTTTCTATATTGTGTTACAATAACTGAGAGGGGTGGTGAATCAGTTATATTAGTTATCCTATAGTCCCAAATACACAGATGTACCTTACAAAACAATTTCAACAAATTATGTAGCTGGGTAACATAAAATATGAATTTGTCTATCCACTTTACCGATTACCAGTAATTATCCAAACTATAATTACTGACTAAATCAACTATGAAGTATGTAAAGTATGATAGCAAAAAAATCATAACACATAACACAATCATTTAATGTGGAAACCATGCTAAGTGAAACACCACCTGGGATTGATAACCCAAAATAATTCACTCTTCTGAAGTGAACTCGGTAAACAACCAACCTTGTTAAAGGTTACAATACACACTATTAGGTGTGACCTTGTTAGAGGATTTATCACTAGTAGTTAAATTTTGACCAGCATTCACTATGGGTTCAACAAGATAACACTTTACAGTCAATGAGTGTCATAGTGTAGTACAATAAGACTGTTAAGTCCACTTAGTTAAGAGATTTTTTGAATCAATTGTTAAACTGATACAATACTGATCTGATTCAAATACAACTCAATTATAAATATTTAGATCTATGCTAAGCTCATAAAATCCTCTAATCATTAATCAATTCACTTCCTCAATATTTCTCAACTTATTTTCACTTAGTAAATAGTTCTCTGATGCTTAGTAATGTCTGCAGCTTAGTTCTTTCAATAACAAGTTTGATGAGGCATGCATGAATACAATATTCACATGAAATATCTATAGTCTCCTTTTTTCTGGCATGTTTCAATAATGAAATTCATATCTCTTAAATAGACAAGTAAATCATTTTCATATCAGCCATTAGATTTTGCCTCTTAATCTCCTTCATCCATTTTTCCGCTTAAACCTTCCTCAGCAGATGTGTCATTAACACATTTCAATCTCATCCTTTAGATCATCTCTAAATTTTTTCAATCGTGGATCTCATAACTAACTTCATCCTTAACCTCAAAATCATAACAATTTCTAGCTCATCAAATTCAGATGAGTGTTCTTAGCATTTAATATTTTCATCCATACAAGGTTAATATAGAAATGCATCAGTGAGAACTAGCTCGGTTATTATTGTCACTCGGTATACACTGTGCTGACTCAGTATATACAAAAATATTCAATTATTGACCACATTGACTTGTTCAATTTTAAATCTCTTTTTCAAAATAGATTAATGTAACATGCTCAAGTCAACAATATAAAGCCATAGAATCATCAATACGTTACCCAATGTTTACCTTATCCTTATGTGTCCTATTAATCTTTTCTTATGTAGATATCTCATTTCTTCATCTTCTCTTCCTTCAACAGATATTCATATGTTTGTAACTATCATGATAAGTACTATAAAAACTAGTTGACATAAATGATAACATATTAATTTAATCATCTTTCCTATCAATTCAGTAGCTTGGTGATCTCTAATCAATGTTTCTTCAGTTCCTTCAAATATTTAATCAGTCGTAGTTAATCAATATCTCCCTTTGGCATTGATGGCAACACAAGCAATATGAAAATATGCCAAACACATACCAAGCATGTATTCTACAGCTATGTAAGAAAATTTTGTAACTCGGTAAGCTCTCCCTAGCTTGATATTAATATGTTTAATCACTACAAAACTAAAAAACATTACATGAAGACTCTCCCTATGGATTTGATCTTTTTAGTTCTCAGATAGTTGTTCTCAACAATAGATATTCCAGTACGAAGTCTCTCTCCCTTTCTACAATCTCTCTCTGATCTTCTCTTATGCAACATATATATTTAATATGTAGTCTCTCTCCCTTTGACAATAATTCCAAGAAAATAAACAAATAGCTCTCCAACAGCCAATTCATTCTCTGTTGTTCAGTTCATATCAGGTACCTTCAGTGTATTCATAAACAAATTTTTGTTCCACCTTCTACAATCTTTCACAACCTTAGAAAAACTAAAGTGTGAGCTATGTGCATCAACATGAATGATCTTCTCATAAGTATAGGCTGATGCAACCTACTAATCACCTTAGTGACCGATAGATAGGGGATGGACCCCAAGTCTAGTCCTCAAATATTCCACTGTGTCCTTCAATAAGGGTTTCACCTGCTTCTCTTGAACTTGTCCCCTTAAGTAGTGATACTTAATAGATATATTCTTTGTTTTTTAATGCATCATAGGATTCTTGGAAATATTTATAGCACTATTGTTGTGAGAATATATAATCACTAGGTCAGTGATTACCTCATTCATTCCTTCCAACACTTGTTTAATCCAAGCAATATTTGAATAATTTGTAGCAGTAGCAGCAACATACTCTGCTTGAGTGGTGGACTGAGAGATGCATGTTTGTTTCTTTCTTATCTAAGTCAAAATCCTTTCCCCTAAAAAGGATGCTCCCCCGATTGTGCTCTTCTGATCATCTATGTTTCCAGCCTGATCTGCATCGGTGTAAACTCAGAGTTCAATTTTTCCTTCCATTGTGTACCATAAACCATAGCCTTCTTTCTTCTTCAAGTATCTCAAAATTCTTTTTACTCCAACCATATGTGAATATTTAGGATTGGCAAAAAATATTGCCACAATCCTAACTACATGTGCAATATCAAGTGTACTGTGTACAACATACACCAGTTTCCCAATCTTAGATCGATAAAATTTCAGATTTACTTATGTAGATACATCATCCTTTGTTAATTTACATCCAGTTACCATCGGTGTTCCTACCGGTTTCGTATCTTCCATGCCAAAAATTTTTAATACCTCTTCAATGTATTTTGATTGAGTGATGAAAATACCATCATTCTGTTGTATAATCTACAAACCTAGAAAGAATTTAATTTTACCAAACATAGACATCTCAAATTCCTTTCTCATTTCATCAGCAAAAGATTTGTAAATTACATCTTTTCCACCAAAGATTATATCATCAACAAATATTTTGGCAATCAAAATGTTATCATTAGATTCTCCTTTCATGTGCAAATTATTGTTTTCACTAGTTCTTACAAAGCCAATACTGATAAGATAAGCATGTAGTCTTTCATACCATGCCCTCAGTGCTTGCTTCAATCCATACAAAGCTTTGTCAAATCTACATACCATGTTCTTCTAATTCAGATCAACAAACCCTTCTGGTAGCTCTAAGTAGACCTCGTCCTCAAGAATTCCATTCAGAAAATTTGATTTCACATCCATTTGAAATACTTTGAATCCCTTATGTGCAACATACATGTAATTAGTATATGGACTCCTTCAAGCCTTGCAATAGGTGCAAAGTTTTCACCATAATCAATACCTTCTTCTTTTGCATATCCCTTGTAGACAAGTCTTGCATTATTCCTAGTGACCTCACCATTTTCATTCAACTTATTTTTGAAAATACACTTAGTACCACTATCATTTTTATCTTTCTCTCTGGGTACTAATGTCCATGTCTTATTCTTCTTAATCTGTTCAATTTCCTCATTCATAGCATTGATCCATTCCTCATTTTCAAGTGCATCCCTAACATTCTTAGGTTCAAACTAACAAACTAAGCATGTGTTTTGTCTTAACTTACTTTGGGTCATCATGCTAGCTTGCTTATCTCCAATGTTTTGATTCTCTAGATGATGTCTTCTAAAAAATCTTGTTAGCACTTGTTCTCTTCTTTGTTCATCATTCAGTTTAGGTTCATTTTCCTTCTCGATAGCTTCTTCCTGATTCTTGATGTGCATTTTCTTATTCTTGGTAGCATTTTACTAATGCTTGGTAGTCTCATCTTGTGGCTTCAGTAGATAATATGGATCTTCAACATAAGTAAACCTACCATAGTCTTCTTGTTCCTTCATAGTTTCTTCATTATTCTTTTCAGAAAACTCATTAACTCTTACATTAACACTTTCTATTATTTTATTAGTAGCCTTGTTCAAACATTTATAAGCTTTACTCTTAGTAGAATATCCTAAAAATCTTCCTTCATCACCTTTAGAATCAAACTTACCATTTTTATCATCTTTATGAATATACCACTTACTACCAGAGATTCTAAAATAACATACACTTGGTGTATTTCCAAACCATAACTTTTAAGGTGTCTTGTTTGTGTCTTTCTTCAGTTGAACTCGGTTCAGGGTGTAGACTGCAGTGCTAACTACCTCTCTCCAGTACATTTGTGCAACATTTTTTTTAATCATCAATGTTCTAGTACAATCAACAATAGATCAATTCCTCCTTTCAACATTTCCATTATGCTCTGGTGTCCTAAGTGCAGAAACCTACCTTTTGATTCCATGCTCATTATGAAATTTGGTGAATTCATCAGAAACAAACTCACCTCCTCTATCAGACCTTAAGCATTTCAATTCTTTTCCAATTTATTTTTCAACTTTAGGTTTATACTATTTAAATAGTGTGAATGCCTCAGATTGTTCTTTTAAGAACATTACTGTCATCAGCCTGGAATAGTCATCAACAAATAAAATAAAATATTTATCACCATGGTAGCTTTGAGTTTTCATAGGACCAAATAGGCTAGTGTGTATGAACTCCAAAATATTTTTAGATGAATAGTCCTTACTTTTAAAACTAGATTTGGTCATCTTTCCTTTATGACATTAATGACACATAACATGAACAGGTTTGGTTAGACTTGACAATCTTCTAAATTTTCTCTTTCTATCTATCTTAATGATTTTATCAAAGTTTACATGACATAACCTCTTATGTCATAACCATGCATCTTCATTATTCACCAGTAAACAGAAAGTTTCAGCATTATGAAGATAAAATAAATTACCTTTCAATTGTCCTCCAGTACCAACAAGCTTTCCATTTTCATCATAGATTTTCACCTTCTTTCTTTCAAATGCAACTTGGTGACCTGAGTTATTTAGTTGTGCTACACTCAATACATTCTAGTTAAGTCCTTTTACCCACTATGCATTATCACATCTAATTCTATCATTCAATAAAATATATCCTTTTCCTTTCACCAAATAAGGTGTGTCATTTCCCATTTTCACTGATCCTCCATTATAATGCTCAAGATGATCAAACTTATCTTCATTTCCAATCATGTGATGTGTACAACCACTATCAATGATCCAAGTATCATACTTACTAACTTTACAAATAATTTTTGTTTCTACATACCTTTCCTCCTCTTCTGAATCATCTTTCATTGCAACAAATACTACTTCAATATCATCATTAGTATCGGTGTAAGTGTCATTTTCTCCAACAAGGTAACATGCTTTTTTGTCTTTATCTTTTTAGTCTCAATTGTCTTTGTTGTACTATTAGTTTCCTCTGTTATTCCTTCTGCCATACTTTCTATCACCAGATCAGTTGTTATCTTACTCTTTCCTATTATGACATCTAGCAACAATATGGCCAACCTGTTTACATTTAAAACAAGCTAAAGGTAACTTTCCCTTATACCTTCCTTTACCTTTCTTCAGTCTCCAGGCCAGAAGTGTTTCAAGCTCATCAAGATCATATTCAGTGTTACTATAACTTTCATTCTTTATATTATTCTTACTGCTAGATCTACCAATCTTAAGAGATGACATAAAAGAAGACTCAACACTTGGTATAACACTGTTGTCAAAATTATTCAGATCAAAATTTGTTAACTTTCCAATTAGACTATCAAGATTAAGAGTGCTATTAGGTGCATACCTCATTTCAAGAATAGCTGATATTATGATTGCATAGATAGGAAAACAATTTCTTAGTACCTTAAATACCACAGTATCTTAAAAAATAATACCTCCTACTACTCAGATAGCATTGACTACCTCTTTGATTCAGTTTGAGTATTGTGTGATGTTCTCTCCTTCTTTCATCTTCATGTCATCAAATTTTCCTCTCAAGCTTTCATCTCTGGCTCTCATTACATTCACATAGCCACCATAAACTAGAGAAAGTTTATCCCACATTTTCTTCTTTGTAGTGAAAACCTTGACATCCTAAAATTCAGCATCAGATAGAGCATAAACAATCTCTATCATAGTAATATTGTGTTCATGTTGGTCTCTCAACTAATCAAGAGTCAAATGTCCAATAGTTGGTTGTTTGTAGCCATTGTCAAGTAAATTTATAGAAGATTCACCGATTCCATATATGTGAAGTCTCATCTAGCTTTTCCATGTGGTAAAGTTATCTTTGTTTAGCTTTGACACTTCCCTCTTATACATCTTCTGATCTTTCTACTCAAGTCCTTAAATCTTTCTTCCAACAAACCAATACTTCTCTAATACCAATTGTTAGAATAACTAAGAGGGTGGGTGAATTAGTTAGATCAGTTATCCTATAGTCCCAAATACACAAATGTACCTTACAAAACAATTTCAACAAATTATATAGCTCGGTAACATAAAATATCAATCTATCAGCCCACTTTACCAATTACCAATAATTATCCAAACTGTAATTACCGACTAAATCGACTATGCAGTATGAAAAGTATGATAAAAAAAAATCATAACAAATAACACATAACACAATTATTTAACATGGAAACCCTTCTAAGGGGAAAGCCACCTGGGACTGGTAACCCAAAATAATTCACTCTTCTCAAGTGAGCTTGGTAAAGATCCAACCATGTTAAAGGTTACAATAGACACTGTTAGGTGGGACCTAGTTAGAGGATTTATCACTAATAGTTAAATTTTGACCAACATTCAATATGGGGTCAACAAGATAACACTTTACATTCAACGAATGTCATAGGGTAGTACAATAAGATTGTTAAGTCCACTCGGTTAAGAGATTTTATGAATCAATGGTTAAACTGATACAATATTGATCTAATTCAAATATAACTCAATTAAAAATATTCAGATCTATGCTAAGCTCATAAAATCCTTTTATCATTAATCAATTCACTTCATCAATATTTCTGAACTTACTTTCACTCATTCAATAGTTCTCTGACATTGGGTAATGTCTGCAGCTCGGTTCTTTCAATAACTAGTTTGATCAGGCATGCACAAATACAATCTTGATGCAAATTCTCTACAGTCTCCTTTTGTCTGGCATTTTTAAATAATGAAACTCATATCTCTTAAATAGACAAGTAAATCATTTTCATCGGTATGTGAAGGATCATGATATGCCAAAAAGTGGTGATGTCAAAAAGATGTCCTGATTGATAGACTCTTTGAAAAACAACTATAACTTTCAAACAATATAACATTTTTGAAATCTGAAATATACATCACATTATATGCTTCACCTAATACAATAATAATAAAAATTTCTTTCAATTTGATGAAATTTAGACTAAGTTAAGGTGGTCAGACATGAGAGTTTTTGTATTCAAGAAAATTTGTAGCAGAAAAGTCATAATTAACTATTTAGTTTTAAAAAAAATACAAAAAAATATACATCACATTCGGACATGAGTCTACAAGTTTTATCTAGAATCTTATAAAATAATATTATCATTTGATTTTGTTTAATGTGGTCAGACATACACCTACTTTTTATCGTTCTAGTCCTGATTGATAAACTTATTGAAAAATAGCTATAACTTTCAAATAGTTTTTGAAATCAAAAACATGTGTTACATTCTATGCTTTTCCTACTACAATAAACATAAAAAAAGTTTTCTATTTGATAAAGTTTAGACTAAGTTAACGTGGTCAAACATGAGAGTTTTCTATTTGATAAAGTTTAGACTAAGTTTTCATGGTCAAACATGAGAGTTTTTATATTGTGGAAAAGTTGTACATGAAAAATGATAATTAATTATTTACTTGGAAAGAAATTACAAAAAATATGTGTCACATTCGGACTTGAGTCTACTACTTATATCTAGAATCTTGTATAAAAAAAAATCATTTGATTGTGTTTAAGGTGGTCAAACATACACCTACTTATTTTTTTCTTGAAATTTTCGTACTACTACATTAAAATTTGAAAATTTCAACATATATAATATTTTTTTTTCAAAGAAGGCCTAGATTCTTAGAAACTAAATTCAATTTTCTATAGATTCTATTGTTACATATTTTTTATATAATATTTATAATTTGTTCAAATTTTTGTGTCAACTTTCCTAAACCTAATTTTCTAAATTTTCTTTGCCACTTAAGTGCCTAGTTTGGCATACCATGATCCTGCACATACCTTCATATCAGCCATTTGATTTTGCCTCTTAATCTCCTTCATCCATTTTGTTGCTTAAACATTCCTTGGAAAATGTGTCATTAACACATTTCAATCTCATCCTTTAGATCATCTCTAAATTTTGTTAGTCGTGGATCTCATAACTAACTTCATCCTTAACCTCGAAATCATAACAATTTTTTGGTCATCAAATTCAGTCGGCTATTCTTAGCATTTAATATTTTCATCCATAATCAATTAATATAGAAATGTTTTGGTAATAGCTAGCTTGTTTATTACTGTCACTTGGTATATGGTGCACTGGCTCGGTGTATACAAAAATCTTCAATTAGCGACCACATTGACCTGTTCAATTTGAAATCTCTTCTTCATAATAGATTAATGTAACATGTTGAAGTCAACAATATAAAGCCATAGACTCATCAATAAGTTACCCAATGTTTACCTTATCCTTATCTGTCATATATCCATCCTTTCTCATGAAGATATCTCATTTCTTCATCTTTTCTTCCTTCAACAGATGTTCAGATGTTTCTAACTATCATGATAAGTACTCTCAAAACTAGTTAACATTAATGACAACATATTAACTAATTTAATTATCTTACATATCACTTCAGTAACTTAGTGATCTCTAATCATTTTTTCTTCAGTTCCTCCAGATATTCAATCAGTTGTAGTTCATCATATTGTTATAATGTAGAAATCAAAGAAAAGTTTTTAGAAAATAGATACCCTAATCTATTAGGTTTTGATTTTATGGTGTTAGATTGGAGTTTGTCCTTCAACCCAAATAGTTTGGATGGAATCATAGTCTCCAGACCTATTAAGCTTCAATATGCCTTTAGAATGCACTAATAAAATTATCCTTGGGAATATAGTGAATCAACTAGGATCCTTTGTTAGATTTATAAAAACCAAATAACCCCAATCATAATCAATAATGATTGTAAATATGGATATATCAATAAAATCATTGGTCCTATAACAATTAAGAGTGGCTCTCATTAGTTCATTATAAATCCTACAATCTTGACGGATCTAGTTAAACATTTGAAACATATTCCAAAGAACAAAAATATGACCCATCCAAAGAGAGATTCTCCTAATGATGCTGTTATTCAACGAAAAGAGGAAGGTGGAGGCTTTACCATTAATTATCCTATGAATGTTCCATCTATGATATAGTGGCATCCTGGCTTATCACTCAGTACCTAAAGATTCTAGTAGTCTTGATAACTAATTGGTGGAGTTTGGTTACTTGGCTAGTGATTTCGGTAGAAGACTGGAGTTTCTCGGTCTTGACAGTGATTCTAAGTTGGAAGTTATAGTGGATCTCCATGGATGATGGTCACTCAGTGACTTGGTGGTTTGTTTCTCAGTGCTTGATTATCGATGAGGTCTCGGTGTTTATGCCTGTTGCTCAATTTTGGAAGTGGCTCGGTCATTGGAGGACTTGGTCGCTAAAGGGAGCTCAATCATTGAAGGAGACTCAACATTGTTGGTGCTCAGTAATTCCTGGAGAGCTCAGTTGGTGTGGATTCTCAGTGTATTTCCTGATGCTCGATAGTTTGGCTTAGCGATGGTTTTTCATTGAGATTTGGCTTTGGCCAACTCGTGCATTTAATCTGGGTCGCATTCCTCATGTTATGGATTGACCATTCGATGTGTGGGGACCTAGATTTGGCATGTTGCATTATCCTATGTGGATCTAGAGGTCGACTTGGTGAATTAAATATTGGTGGAGTTATTTGTAAGCTGACTCATGTTTGACATTTAATATTTGTATATTTGGAAGCTGACTAGCTTTTGGGATTTAATTGTTTATAAAGCCAACTTGTGGATGGCGTTTAGTATTTACGTAGATGTTTGGGTAGTTGTTTAGGGGGTGCTGGCAAAAGAAAATGTGTGGATCTATAAAAGAAGAGTTAGTAGCTTGCAAGATTAGGTAGCAAAAATATTTCTTGGAAGTTCAAGTACAGGTGTAGATCTTTCTTGGAGTACCTAACAGTGTCCTATTATGTTGCAGACCTAGGCTAACTGAAGAGAAGTGTGTTGGATCCTTTGTGATCTTTTAGAACTATTTCTTGTATTGTAATTGGCTATAATCAGGAAGGCCTTATAGCCTGACACATTACATGTAATCAGTTAATTGATGAAATAAAGACATCTATTTTCTTTTAGATCTGATTTCTTGTTGTGTATTTCCACTATGTTGGTGTTTGGCTGCAAGGTCAGACAGTCCTTAATTGGATCCTCCATCATTGACTACATCAGGTGGTATTAGAGCATGATTTTGATCTCATTCAAGTATAAGGTTGACCTAGCAAGGATGATCTTGTGAAGTTGATCTTGTTGGTGAAGAGATTGTGCACAATCTAGATTACATATCTGAAGCACTAAACTTGTGGAATTGTGCCCTAGTTGTTTGCAAGATTGCAGGTTGAGATCTGACTTGTACACAACTTGGAAATTGACACAAGGTGGTCGGTGAGGGTTTGTTGTAGAAGGTTTTTGAAGATATCTCTAAGAGGATTGGACCTTGGTGATGTGATTTCTAAGAGGTTTTCTCGATTGGAAGGGGATTTTTGGAGACGTGTGGAGAATTGAGTTAAGAACCTTGTGAGAGAAAGTGTTGTTGAGCTATGTAGAGATTACCAGAGTTGGAGCATGCTGATTTGGAGGAAAGCTGCTTGGCCGATTACAAGACTAGTTTGTGAGAGAAGACATCTTGACAAGGTCTCTTGTGACAGTTTGGAGGTTGAAGAGGTATGTGAAATTGGTTTTGGTATTTAATTAGTGGAGTCTAACATGAAATCTACAGACCAACTTATGCTTGTTGTTGACTTACCTATGTTTACCGACAATATTGTTAACCTTGTTGAGGCTGGGGAGAAGATTGGTTTTCATGTTCAGTCAGTTGTCTGTGACATGAAGATTGTAGAGCATCTGGTTGTGCTTGATCAGATTATTGTTGGTGTAGAGTTACCTACTATTGAACACCTCGGTGATGTTGGTGTTACCGAATGGCTTTTGGTCAGTGTTGTGGTGATGATGTTGCTTTTTGGTTGCGGACTTGAGTTGCTGGTTGACAGTGATAAGTCCGGTGATGAGATTTTGAGATGGGATGTAGACTTGATACTTGGTGATGAGAGGAAGGTTCAGTTTGTTCTGGATGTTGGACATGTTGATTGGTTGAGTTGTAGATTGGTTCTCTTTCCTATGATGAAGTGGAAATCTTTCATGAAGATGAAGTAAAGTTGTTGTTTTTTAGATGTTCCCTTTGGTGAGAAAGTGTGGGACACACTTTTCTTTGTACCCCAGGAGTCTGATGCAGTGGCATTCAAGCATATCGCTTGGTGCCTGAAGATTCTCATAGGCTCGGTAACTATCTAGTCAATTTTGGTTACTTGGCTAGTGATTTCAGTAGAAGACTGGAGTTTCTCAGTCTTGATGATGATTCTCAGTTGGAAATTCTAGTGGATCTCCATGGATGATGGTCACTCAGTGACTTGGTGGTTTGTTGCTCAGTGCTCAGTTATCGATAAGTTCTCAGTGTTTATGCCTATTGCTCAGTTGTTAAAGTGGCTCGATTGCTGGAGGACTCAATCACTGAAGGGAACTCTATCATTGAAGAAGACTCGGCATTGTTGGTGCTTGATAATGCTTGGAGAGCTTGGTTGGTGTGGATGCTTGGTGTATTTACTAATGCTCGGTAGTTTGGCTTACCGATGGTTGTTCTTGGAGATTTGGCTTGGCCGACTGGTGCATTTAATCTGGGTTATGTTCCTCATGTTATAGATTGACCGTTGGATGTGTGGGGACCTAGAACTAGTGTGTTGCATTATCTTATGTAGATCTGGAGGCTGACTTGGTGAATTAAATATTGGTGGAGTTATTTGAAACTCAGCTAATGTTTGGCATTTAATATTAGTATATTTGGAAGACAACTAGCTTTTGGGATTTAATTGTTTGTAAAGCTGACTTATGGCATGGGTTTAGTATTTAAGTAGATGTTTGGATAGCTGTTTAGGGGGGTGTTGGAAGTAGTAGATGGGTGGATCTCTAAAAGAAGAGTTAGTAGCTTGCGAGCTTAGGTAGCAGAAAGATTGCTTGGAAGTTCGAGTATAGGTTTAGATCTTTCTTTTACTGCCTACCAGTGTCTTGTTGTGCTGCAGACCTAGGCTAGCTAAGGAGAAGTGTGTTGGATCATTTGTGATCTTGTAGAACTATTTCTTGCATTGTAATTGGCCATAGCCAAGAAGCCCTTACAATCTGGCACATTACATGTAATCAGTTAATTGATGAAATAATGACATTTGTTTTCTTTCAGATCTGGTTTCTTGTTGTGTATTTCTATTGTGTTGGTGTTTTGATGCAAGGTCAGATAGTCCTTAATGGATCCTCCATCCTTGACTGCATCAGGTAGTATCAGAGTGAGAGTTTGATCTTGTTAGAGCAAAAGGTTGACCTAGCAAGGCTGATCTTGTGAAGTTGATCTTGTTGGTGAAGAGATTGTGCACAATCTAGATTATAGATCTGAAGCACTGACCTTGTACAACTATGCCCTAGTTGTTTGCAAGATTGCAGGTTGAGATCTAACTTGTACACAACTTGGAAATTGTCACAAGGTGGTCGATGAGGGTTTTTTGTGGAAGGTTTTCAAAGATCTTTGGAGATGTCTCCAAGAGGATTGGACCTTGGTGATGTGATTTCTAAGAGGTTTCTCGATTCGAGGTGGATTTGTTGAACTACAAGAGAACTGAGTTAAGAACCTTGTGAGAGAAAGTGTTGTTGAGCTTTGTAGAGCTTACTAGAGTTAGAGCATTGCAATCTGGAGGAAAGTTTTTTGGCCAGTTAGAAGACTAGTTTGTGAGATCTTGACAAGGTTTCCTATGATAGTTCAGAGGTTGAAGAGGTATGTGAAATTGGTTTTCATGTTCAGTTAGTGGAGTCTAAGATGACACCTATAGAGAAACTTGTGCTTGTTGCTAAGGTACTTGTGATTAATGACGATGTTGTTAACCTTGTTGAGGTTAGTGAGAAGATTGGTTTTCATGTTCACTCAGTTGTGTCTGACATGAAGGTTGCATAGCATCTGGTTGTGCTTGATTAGATTGTTGTTGGTGTAGAGTTACCTACTATTGAACACCTTGGTGATGTTGGTGTTACTGAATGGATTTTGTTTGGTCTTGTGGTCTTGATGTTGTTTGCTGGTTGCAGACTTGAGTTTCTAGTTGACAATGATAAGTCCAGTGATGAGATTCTAAGATGGGATGTAGAATTGATACCTGGTGATGAGTGGAAGGTTTAGTTTGTTCTGGATGTTGGACATGATGATTGGTTGAGTTGTAGATTGGTTCTCTTTCCAGTGATGGAGTAGAAACCTTTGGTGAAGATGAAGTGGATTTGGTTTTTTTCAAATGTTCCTTTGGTGAGAAAGTGTGGGACACACTTTTCTTTGTACCCCAGGAGTCTGATGCAGTGGCTTCTTGGCTTATCCCTAGGTGCCTAAAGATTATTATAGTCTCGGTAACTATCTGGTAGAGTTTGATTACTTGGCTGGTGATTTTGGTAGAAGACTGGAGTTTCTCGATCTTGACGGTAATTCTTAGTTGGAAGTTCCAGTGGATTTTTGTGGATGATGGTCACTCGGTGACTTGGTGGTTTTTTTCTCAGTGCTTAGTTATCGATGAGGTATTGGTGTTTATGCCTATTTCTCGGTTGTTGAAGTGACTTAGTCGCTAGAGGACTTGGTCGCTGAAGGGAGCTTAGTCATTGAAGGAGACTCAACATTTTTGGTGCTCGGTAATTCTTGGAGAGCTTGGTTTGTGTGGATGCTCGGTGTATTTCTTGACGCTTGATAGTTTGGTTTACTAATGGTTGTTCTTGGAGATTTGTCTTGTCTAACTGGTGCATTTAATCTGGGTCATGTTCCTCATGTTATGGATTGATAATTGGATGTGTGGGGACCTAGATCTAGCATGTTTCATTGTCCTATGTGGATCTGGAGGCCGAGTTGGTGAATTAAATATTGGTTGACTTATCTGTAAGCCAACTGATGTTTGACATTTAATATTTGTATATTTGGAAGCTGACTAGCTTTTGGGATTTAATTGTTTGTAAAGCTAAATTGTGGCTGGAGTTTACTATTTAAGTAGATGTTTGGGTAGATGTTCAGGGGGGTGCTGGTAGTAGCAATTGGGTGGATCTTTGAAAGTAGAGTTAGTAGCTTTCAAGCTTAGGTAGCAAAAAGATTTCTTGGAAGTTTGAGTACAGTTTTAGATCTTTCTTGGAGTGCCTACTAGTGTCTTGTTGTGTTGTAAACCTATGCTAGCTAAGGAGAAGGGTGTTGGATCCTTTGTGATCTTGTAGAACTATTTATTGCATTGTAATTGGCCATAACCAAGAAGGCATTACAACCTGACACATTGCATGTAATCAATTAATTGAGGAAATAAAGACATCTATTTTCTTTTAGATCTAGTTTCTTGTTGTGTATTTCTGCTATGTTGGTGTTTGGCTGCAAGGTCAGACAGTCCTTAATTGGATCCTCCATCCTTGACTACATCACTCTGTGAACATAGAAATTATAGAGGCTATTGGGATCATAGAAACAAATTATGTTATAAATGATCCTTCAACCCTAGTAGAGCTTCAAAAGAATACCTAACAAAGGAATAATATATCACCCAAGATCAAAGGATTGATTATTGGTAGGGATAAAATGGAGGTTCCCAAATTAGAAGATATCAATATAGAAGAGTATAAGGATTCTCTGGAACAAGTTAAAGATCAAGCAGAGGCAATGAGAATATTAGTAGAATAGGAACTGAGCAATATTGAAGAAGGTGCTATGGATAAGGAGGAATTTTATAAGAATGTAGATTTAATGGATGTAAGATCAAGGAAATTTTAGGTAAAATAATATAATACTTTATCTAAGACCATAGAACATTAGGATATCTTAGAATCTGAAAAAGGTGAAAAAAGTGATCAAGATAAGTTAAATCTAGTAAACCTTCCAGTTCTAATATAGATGGAATTGACAAAGGATATTTTGGACTTTTGGGGGCTTAACCCTAATACAAAGGATGTATCATCAGAGGATAAAGGATTAAACCAAGATATTTCTTCCAAGATTTTAGAAGTGTTAAAAAAAGAAGAGGAGGGGAACATAGGTCGACCAAGGATCAATGAGCCTAATTCAAATGATAGCCTTGGAATTAAAATTGTGAGCTCCAAAAAGAGTCCTGGATTGTGCCTTCGTATCTAAATATAGAGGTAGGAAATCCCTTAAGGAATTAAGAGATAACTGAACTTCTAGATGCAGGGGAGGGACAGATCCTTTCCAATTAGCAATGAAAATCATTAGATGGAATGTTAGGGGCCTTAATAGCCCTAATAAAAAATGCCTAATTAAAAAGCATCTATCTCTTTTTGAATCAGAAATTATTATGTTGTAGGAAACAAAATTAGATGAGGATGGTTACAAATTGTTAAATAGGAATATAGGAAGTTGGGAAGTCTATGGCTCCTCTTTAGTAGGGGCATCATGGGGAATAGGTATTATCTGGACTCCTTAGAAATGTAGCTACTCTCCATTATAAATGAGAACCAATTGGATGTGTGGTAGGGGCAGGAGTATCATAAGAAAATTGAACTTCTTGTTAATCAATATATACGGTCCTAAATTCCTTCATGAGAAAAGAGAGCTATGGCAATAAGTCTATGAATTCACTTTAGCTCACCCTAATGAAACAATTATTCTGGGGGAAGATTTTAATGCTATTCTAAATGGTAGCAAACAAGTTAGGAGGGTCTAGAAGCTTATCGGCTATGAGAGAATTCAACCAGTGGATTGACAATTTGAGAGCTATGGAAATTAGGATAGGGAACGATGGCTATACCCTATCTAATAGGAGAACAAATCTTGTACATTTATAGAAAAAATGGATAGGTTCTTCTTCCTAGGAGATATGGTAAACCTTGATTTTGATATGAAAGAAAAGATACTACCCTTTTTTCATGTAGATCATTTTCTAGTAGAATTAGCATTTATAGAAGCAACTCTCCCTAAAAACACCCCTTCAAATTTTAAAAAAATGTAGCTCTTAGATGAAGAATGTTTGAGGAATATAGAAAGATGGTGGAAGGAAGCCTAGTTTGAGGGTTCCAAAACATTCATTGTGATATCCAAACTCATATTAATTAAAATAAATATTCTCAATTAGAATCAATCACAATTTGGAAACACATTTGAAAATAAACTAGCTATAGAAAGTAGGCTAGTAAGTTTAAATGACGAAGTAATAACAAGAAGAATCAACCAAGTATTACATGAAGAGGAAAAGGATTTAATGTTGAAACATGAATATTTCTTATAAAAAGAGGAATTTTTTGGGAAAAAAAGATCTAGATAGATGTGGCTAGCTGAGGGGGACAAAAATACCAAATTATTTCATAACAGTGCTACACAAAGGAGGTCAACAAATAGGATCTAGAAACTACAAAAAGATAACAGGGAAAGACTAGATGATCCCAACCTTATAGGAGTAGAAGTAGTAGATTAATTTGAGAATATCCTCAATAACATAGAAGGCTCTAATCTGATGACACATAATATATTAGTAAGTTTTATTCCTAAAATTATAACAAAAAATAAAATAAAAATTAATTGCTAAATTTACAATGGGAGAAGTCATGGCAGCCCTTAGGGACCTTCACCTAGACAAATCTCTCAGCCTTGATGACTTTCCCGCCCTATTTTATCAAAAATGTTGGTCATTCATGGGCTCATAAATTTTAAGGTCCCTAGAAGGTATGAGAAACTATGGGAAATCACTGAATTAAATAAATAACACCTTTCTTGCTTTAATTTCGAAGAAACCAAATGCGAAAAGTCTGGATTATTTTAGACCAATAGCTCTTTGTAACACTTTATACATAATTGTGACAAACACCATAGCCAATTGATCAAAAAATCTCCTTCCAACAATAATATCTAAGATATAGATAGGCTTTGTTCTTGGTAGATCAATCCTAGAAGGAGTAATTATAGCTCAGGATGTCATTCACTGTATTCAAATGAACAAAAACCCTACTATACTCATAAAACTAGGCATTCAAAAAACCTATGACAAAGTAGACTGGAGATTTCTATGTAAATGTCTTGAATCTTTTAGCTTCTTTAACATTTGGATCAACTTAATTTTTGAATGTATTTTAGGACCCCACATGTCAGTACTAGTAAACGGATCCCCAATAGGTTTCTTTGGGATCACTCAAGGTGTAAGGCAAGGAGATCCATTATCTATCTTTCTCTTTATTATTTTGGCACAAGCTTTAGGCAGATCCCTCTCCAAAGAGAGGGGGGAGAATAGAATTAAAGGACTTAAGATAACTTCAGAACTTGAAGCAAGTACTCATCAACAATTTATAGATGATACCCTCCTTTTCGGTGGAGCAAGCAAAGAGGAAGCAACCACCTTAAATACCATTTTAGAATCCTATACAACACCTTCTGGTCAAATAATTAACGAGGATAGTTATAATATGTTTTTCCTGAATACAAAAAGGGAGGAATAAGATCATATCTGGGTATGTGCAGGATCATGGTATGCCAAACTAGGTCCTTAAGTGGCAATGAAAAATCAGAAAATCAAGTTTAGGGAAGTTGACATAAAAAATTAAACAAGATATAAATATTATATAAAAAATATGTAAGAAGAGAATCTGTAGAAAATTAAATTTAGTTTCTAAGATACTTGGCCTATTTTGAAAAATAATTATTCTATATGTTGAAATTTTCAAATTTCAATGCAGTAGTACAAAAATTTCAAAAAAAAGAAGAAGTAGGTGTATGTCTGACCACCTTAAACACAATCAAATGATAATTTTTGTTACAAGATTCTATATATAAGTAGTAGACTCATGTCCGAATGTGACACATATTTTTTTTTAATTGATTTCCAAGTAAATAATTAATTATGAATTTTCTTCTACAAGTTTTCCAGAATACAAAAATTCTCGTGTCTGACCATGTTAACTTAGTCTAAAATTGATCAAATTGATTTTTTTATTTTTTTTCTTGTAGTAGGAAAATCATAGAATGTGACACACATTTTTAATTTCAAAAATGTTATATAGTTTGAAAGTTATAGCTATTTTTCAATAAGTCTATAAATCAAGACTTGAAAGATAACAAGTAGGTGTATGCCTGACCAAATTAAACAAAATCAAATGATAATATTTTTTTATAAGATTCTAGATAAAAGTAGTAGACTCATGTCCGGATCTGATGTATATTTTTTTTGTATTTTTTTTCCAAGTAAATAATTAATTATGATTTTTATCCTACAAATTTTCCAGCATATAAAAACTCTCATGTCTAACCACCTTAACTTAGTCTAAACTTCATCAAATTGAAATAATTGTTTATTATTAGAGTACTAGGTGACACATAGAATGTGATGTATATTTCAGATTTCAAAAATGTTATATGGTTTGAAAGTTATAGTTTTTTTCAAAGATTCTATCAATCAGGACTTCTTTTTCACATTGCCACTTTTTGGCATACGATGATCCTCCACATACCCATCTGTGGGATCTTAAACTTTAAAAAAGGTTCATTTCCATGCAAATATCTAGGGTTTCAATTGGATAAAGAGATTAGATCTAAAAAAAATTTGGAGGAAGTTTGTAACAAGATGAATAAGAAAACTGAATCGTGGAAAGGAAAGTGGTCGCTATCTAGTGTAGGAAGGGAACATGTTACAAAATCATTTTTATCTGCCATTCTTATATATCAGATGATGTGTTTTAGTCTTCGATAAGGAGTTAAAGAAAAAATAGTAAGAAAGATGAGATCTATTTTTTGGCATAGCTCTAGGGACAAGTTTGAGATGGATTTAATAGCCTAGGATACCATATGTAGAAGGAAAGAGAATGGAGGGATTAGTATCAAGAATATTTCTCCACAAAATAAAGCTCTAGGTGCCAAACTTGTATGGCGTATGGTAGAAAACCCTGATTCTAAATGGGTTAGGGCTCTAAGATATAAATACTTGGATGGGCATGATAATCTTAGTATTTGAGGATCTCAATCTCTACCCAAAGGTTCTACAATATGGAATTTCACCTCAGAGTATAGAAATATCATTATGGAGGGCTTGTCATGCGATGTTAAAGATGGAGGTAAAGTACTATTTTATGATGATTCATGGGGAGGATACCCCCCATTGAGATCAGTTCTAGTAGATGATACGTCAACTAATCTAGCTATTTCTTTGATGTGTCATTACTTAAAAGACTACATAGAATTTGACAATGAGGAAAGGTTAGAAGGATGGAATTGGAAATCATTAGAACACTTTAACCTCCCAAGGAGGTTCTTAATTATTCTATAGGATACTCTAAATGAAAGGAATATAGTTCTTAGAGGAGTAGACTCAATTATCTGGGAAAGAGCAAAAAATGGGTTTTATAGTGCCAAAGAAGGTTATGATCTTCTTCAAAAGAACTCCTCTAGGAATAGAGAGCTCTTGATAGATCTATGTTAGAATAAAGAATGTTTACCCAAAGCAGGGATATTTACCTAGGTGACATTACAAAAACTGATTCTTACATTAGGCTAGTTTACCAAAATCATCTTCAAAGGCCCATCAAGATGTGTTCTCTGTGAGAAGGAATTTGAAGATGTAGATCACTTACTGATAGGGTGTGATTTTTCAAATAGTTGTTGGAATTGGCTCTTATCAAAATTAAATTGGAAAATAGCTTTCCAAAAAGACCTCACTGGCTTATTAAAATGTTGGCCTAGGATGGTTAACAATGACCTTTTTGGTAAAATATGGAAAATAGTCCCTTCAATTCTTATCTGGGAAATTTGGAAGGAAAGGATCATGAGACTTTTTAAGGAATCTAGGTTAAGTATTAATCAATTCCTAAAGAAATTAGAAGCTTGTATAGTGGAAGTAGTAAATAGTATAAAAATGTTAGGAAGAAAATATAAAACCTTCTCTATTAGTGATAGCATCCTTAGGAAAAATTGCTATGGCTTGAAGATCCCTTCCTTTATAGGTAATAACAATAGTGAGGAGATAAATTTGAAATGGGATAATTTTATATGGCAGCCACCAGTAGAAGGCTGGTTCAAACTCAATTTTGATGGAGCTTCAAGAGGCAACCTAGGTGAAGTAGGAGCTGGGTGTTGTATTAGTGATTTGAAAGGTTGTAATATTATGAGAAAATCCTTGTACCTAGGATAGGAAACAAATAATTATGCAGAACTCAGGGCTTTACTAGAAGGGCTAAGTCTTTGTAAGAGGCTGAAAATTGAGAAATTAAAAATTGAAGGTGATTCTTCCGTAGTTATAAATATAGTAAGAAGAGGAACAACACCAAATTGGTGTTTGAATGGATTCTTTAAAAGAATCATGGAAACCTTAATAACCATCCCATTATATACTATCAACCATTTATAGAGAGAAGGTAATAAAGAAGGGGATTAGTTGGCAAATGAAGTAGCAGATGGCATTAATAAAGAACTTCTCAGTATAGTATAGGACTTGGTTGTCTGTAAAGATTAATTTTTATCTTTAGAAGGCCCTCTCTAAAATATGAATAGAAAAGAAGGAGGTTAAGTTATATGGAAATTTCATAAAATGGTATTAATTAGCAAGGATATAAACTTTTAACAATCCTTAGATTTACTAGAAAAGGAAACTAATAAACTTTAAATAAAATAAAGTAAAAAGGAGAAATCATGAACAAAGATGGGTCCCTTTGGAGAGCCACTTGCTAGACTAGGACTAGTAATTAGGCTCCTAACTAAGAAATAAAAAGTATTACCTAGTCATGAAGCTCAAAGCAGTGAAGAAGCAGGTACAATCATGATTACAAATTAATAATTAAACATGGGGTAAACAAAATTATTGAGTATGTTATAGGAATGAGTAAAGGAAGTTTAATAATTAAAGGACACTATTAGCTTTGATAATATCATGGAGCAATCTCCAAATCCATAGATAATCCTGAGAAACATAAAAAAATAGGGGCTTTTTCATTTTAGGATTTGGAGAAACATATATGACATTAGATGTGATTTTGAAGAATTATGACCTATTAGTAAACCTATCTCTCTGTTAATTTAAAAAATCTCCTAATTTGGATGTTGCATCTAGAAACATCCATTAGTGATCAACTTTATCGCTGGCAATTTATCCCTCTCTACTAAGTACACAGCACGTACCTAGATGATAGAGCATTTAAGAAAGAAAGGATTGATGATATCACATTACTATGTATCTAAAAATCTATGAATTATGCCAATATTGGAGGTTAAATAATTTTGAAATCAAGTCAGGAGTGTCAGTTTTCCCTTGTCTTCTACTAGAGATGACAATGGAGTCAAGGATTTTAACTTTCCCCTTGAAGGACAATAGGCAAATGGAGTTCAGGGGTTCAATCAAGCCTAAGAGATTGAACGGTATCCATAACTGTCTCCCAGATGCATCTTGAAGATCTATCAAAAAGGGTCTAGGGGATGATAAATTTGACAATGACTTCTCCATCCAAGTTAATGGGCATATTGTAGGGCTTTTCATAGAATTGGCATCTTTCAATGGGGTGGAGAAGAAAAGGATAATATCAATGGCTAGAGTAATATTCAAAAAGGATTTTCTAGCTGGATTAGAGAAGCAAGTTTATGGAATACAGAGAAATTTAACTATACCCTTTATGGAAATTTACATGAAAATGGATATGGTGGACTTACCCTCCATTCCCAATTTTCTATGTTTTCCTATGTTTTGTTTAAATACGAAGTTAAATTTGATAGGCACTAGCTAGAGATGAGGAGGAATTTGGATTTTTCTATTTAAAATAATTCTAAAAGAGCAGGTTGAGCTAGATGGGGTGTTGAACCACTAGAGAGCCAAAGGATTTGACATCCCTAAGGAGCTTGATGAAAATGAAATCAACAATGTTAGGATTGTAGCCCCTTTAGTTAGAGAGAGTTCATGGAACTCAACAGATAGTGTAGAGGACAAGGAAACAATTGTCATCCTGAGGTGGGATGGCAAAGGAGGTAGTTGCAATATCATAAACAAAGAGTAATGTGTTAGTATCTAGTAATAGAATATGTGGTATAAGAATAGTATTCTCTAGTAGGTATAGTATAATAGTTGTTTAATTTTAGTATCTACAGCATATAGTAAGCACCTTTTTGAAAAGTTTCTATCTATACTATATTTTAAGGCAAAACTCGACTAAGAATGGTAATGGACTAACGTATTAATATTGCTTACTTAAGATAATATGGGAGGATAAACTAATTTTGGATATTTTTTCTTACCCTATTATGTATAATATTGTGAAAATTTATGTTAGTACATGAATTTTAGTATTATTCTTGGTTAAGAGTAAATTCTAATATTGAAGTTAAGCTAAAGGGTTTTCATAAGTAATAGAAGATTTAGGAAGTATCCAGGTCTTGGTTATCCATCAATGAAAATCTTAGAATAGGTAGTGTAGATTGTTTCTTCCCTTTGAGTAGGCATCTACTTGGGATAAGGATACCTAACTAATGTAGGAGCATCTTAGGTCTTGAGCAATCTTGCATCACCAAAAACATTTCTATTTTGTGTACCTACCTATTGTTTGTTTTGTAGACATTGCTACTACTAGTTTCTTGCCTTGCGATGTTAATCCTATGTCGTGGACCTATTCTTGAGAATTATCCTAAGAGAGAATGTCCTAATTCATTTGGACCTGTAATTTATCGCCATTTTCCTTTGGCATAGATTCACCACTAGTTTTGCATGAAACATGTGGTATTTCATCTTGTGCGGTTCTGTGTGGGGAAATTGGATCTTGAGAAGTTCAAGATATGTTCTTGGATCATGTGTGGACCTAAATGTGGCCTCGTAGTGTGTTTTTTTATTTCTTTCTTTATTTTTTATTTCTCCTCCTAAGTGGACCTATAATGTAATTAAATGCCTGACTAGATGACTTGTGGCTTTGTTGGCTATATATTTGGAGTTTAGGTTGTTTAGTTAGCAAGAAAGGTAGTATTTGAAAAGTAGTAGAAGTATAAGAGAACATAATATGTGAGCTGAGACTCTGAATTCATAATTCTCATTGTATAAAGTCAAAACCCAGAAGGCCTCATAGTAGGGCATGTTGAAAGATTTAATATAATTGCACCAGTGTTGTTTCTAGTTGCTTGTCTCATATCCATTGTGTTTTCATTAATTTCATGTGGTTTTCATATTGCTTCCATGTGTAACTCTTTGCAAGGCATGTTAGTCAGTTTAAGTAGTCTCAATTAACCCTGATTCTACCTTCACCTAACCAGCCCTTCTGTCAATTAGTATCAGAGCAAGTTCTTTCTTGTGGATTGGATCATGGAGAACCTTATTGGATTGGTTGTAGGGTGGAAGATATGAGATCTGACCTATAACTTGCAAACAATTATGATCTTGTCGGAACCTAATTGTCAAGATGGTTCATGGTAGAGGAAATGATAATGCTTTCATGGATATGTTGAGGAAGATTGCAACTAGGTTTGAAGCTATAGAGATAGTCCAGAGAAGAGGTGCACATCTTGAAGATGTTTGTGATGAAGAAGAAGCATCACCTAATCTTGAACCTGAAGTTGAACAAGATGAGGAAAGACTTTTGAGATTTTTGTCTAAGGCTAAGTCTAGACCTATGCTTGAAGTCGCTTTCTATGTTGGAAGACTTGAGACTGATGCACTTTTGGATTGGATCTATGAGATATATAAATACTTTGAGTATGAAGGTACTCCTCACAATAAGAAAGTTAAGATAGCAGTCACAAAGTTGAAAGGTCATGCAACTCTTTGGTGGGATCATTTGCAAACTGAGAGATAGAAGAGAGGAAAAGAAAAGATTAAGACATGGATGAAAATACTTGGAAAGATGAAGAAGAAGTTTCTTCTAGCTGACTACCAAGTTAGTTTGATGAGAAAAATGCAAAATTGAGACAAAAGGACATGAGTGTGAAAGAATATACTGAAGAATTTTAAAAATTGGATATTAGATCTAGACATGTAGATGATGAATTTGAGAAGGTGGCTAGATAACTAAATGGCCTAAGGACATCGATTCAAGATGAGATCATTTATTTTGAAATAGATAGTGTGGAATAAGCATACCAATTTTCTTTGAAGGTAGAAGACCGATTAACAAAAAGACATGATCATAGATAGAGAGGAAGAGGTGGCAGATTTCAAAGAAGCAGAGGCAAATCTTATGGAGAAAGTAGTAGATCTAACAATGAAATGCAAGATAAGGGATTAAAAGATGAACCTGCTAGGAAAATAGGTAATTACTCTAGGGGTAGCTATACTGGGTACTCTAGGAATAACAATAGTGGGAAAAGAGAAGAGAAATCTTAGTTTGAAGGTACTTGTTACAAATGTGGTGAAGAAGGACATAGAGATTTTGAATGTACTAACTTTGGAAAGAAGAATGGAGGTAATGGTAGAAAAAATTTGGCTTGTGAGGAAGTTGAGGAATTATCTATTGAACCTAAACATGGTGAAAACTTGATGCTAACGGGGAACCTATTCTGAGGAAAATTTTATTCAGAACTAGATGTAAGATCGCTGAAAATGTTGCAAGGTAATCATTAATAGTGGAAGTTTTTATAATTTGGCATCTGAAGAGATGGTTAATAAATTGCAGTTGCAGAGATTGAGACATCATAAGCCTTACCATATTTCTTGGATCCAGAAGGAGCATAAACTACTTGTAAGTGGACAATGCCTTGTTAAATTCAAAATTGGGAATTACCATGATTGTTGTCATAAACTACTTGTAACTAAACAATGTCTTGTGTGATATTATGCCTATAGATTGTTGTCATATTCTTTTGGGTAGACCTTGGCAGTATGATAGGAAAGATTTGCATGATGGTAGATTGAATCAATATACTATTTGGATGGATGGAAAGAAACAAGTATTATTTCCTTTAGTAGATATGTCTGATGAAGGTCACTGTACTACAGTCAGAGTATGCTTAGTTGATGGTAAAAAGTTTGCAAGAGAAATGAAAGAACAAAATGTTTGTTTTTCCTTAATTACAAGGAAAACTAAGAAAGAAGATGAGTTAGAACATGCACTTGAAGTTAAACATTTGTTGACTAAATTTCATGACATAATTTCTAATAATGTACTTGATGGTTTTGTCCTATGAGAAGTATAAGTCATTGTATGGATTTGATACTTGGAGCTAGTTTGTGTAATAAAGAACCACATAGCTTAACACCTAATTAAAAGAATGAGTTGAATAGACAAGTGCAAGAATTTCTTGAGAGAGGTTTGATTAGGGAAAGTTTGAGTCCTTGTGCAATACCTGTTGTGTTAGCACTGAAAAAGAATGGAGAATGGAGAATGTGCATTGATTCTAGAGCTATAAACAAGATAACAGTAAAGTATAGATTTCCTTTGCCTAGGATGGATGACATAATGGATAGTCTGAGTGTAGTGAAGTATTTCACAAATATTATTTTGAAAAGTGGATATCATGAGATTAGGATAAGAGAAGGGGATGAATGGAAAACTTCTTTGAAGCCTAATGAAGGTTTGTATGAATGGTTGGTTATGCCTTTTGGTTTGACTAATGCACCTAATACTTTCATAAGGCTGATGAATGAAGTTTTGAAAAGATTATTTGGTAAATTTGTGTAGGATTTGAGAAATACAAATCCACAAAACCTGAAGATCACCTGCATAAAAAAATGTGTTACAAGGAAGTAGAGACAAGAAGAGGGCAAGAGTTTGACTCAAAAAATGAAGAAGAAAATATCCTCAATTAATGAATAAATTGAATGTACCAAAGATCATCCTTACAAAGGAGATCGAAAGCTTTGAAAGGAAAACTTAAAAAGAAGAAGTGCATGTAATAATTAGTTAAATTATTACAAGACTAATGCATGCAAGTTTATATTTAAAACAACTAGTGCATAAGTTTGAATCAACTAGTGCATGTGTGTTTAAATATAAACAAATAAAAATAAAAGTGTTGACATCTTAAGAAGGGAGTAAAGTGAATTAATATAATTAATAATTTACTCTAACACCCCCCCTTAAGATGAGCAACAATGTAGCTACAAATAATGCAAGAAGAAAGTAAAGGAAACTATAGTGCTGAAAGAAAAAAATGGGTCCCGACAACATGGCCTGATGAGGTACCCATCTACAAAGGAGAGTCTCTATAAAGTAGAGAAATAGAGAAAACCACATGGGAAAAACTCTACTCCAAAAAGAAACAAAGGCTAGTCTGAAGGACTAAAGAAGCCTAAAAAATTAGGGATGTTCCAGAAAATAGGAACAAAAAATGAACATGTAGAACATCACTGAAGCAAGAAGATGCAAACTCGATCAAGAAGTAACTGTTGATTTGAAGATCCTCCACAAAAATATGACTAGGTAGAGAAGACTGTAATCTGCATGAGTGCCCTCAAATGACACTACTCAAATCAGGAGGCAAACAAAGACAAACACCTAAACTCGAAGATGCAGATGGCATAAACACCAAAATCCTAAAGATTTGATCAATCAAAGCTAGAAGAGTGCATCCAAAAATAGGAAAGAAAGTGTCTATATGGTAAATGATCCATCTCACTGAAATGCATAGGTACCCAGCCACTACATCCGCCTAGTACATAGGAACAAATACTGAATACATAGCTCACACTATCGAACCAAGAAAGTAGAAGAATGATCAATAGAAACCCCCCATAATGCAGACAAGAGAGAGGTGACAGGTACACTGAAAAGAGTGCCAATATGAACAACATCGTGAAGAACTAGGAACATCGAAGGTGCATAGAAAGAACAAGCATAAATAAAGATACCCTGAGGCTAATGTCATGGAAGGAACACTCACTTGAAAAAGGGAGATGGAAAACAAATGCAAATATCAAACCTCCCCCATGGCACTTTATAATGGAGTGCAAGTACAAAAAGCACAAACATGTTCAAGATTTCAAGCATGCAAGAAAATGACACTTTATCTCAGTGCATTTGCATAAAACAATGCTACAAAAGTGAAGTATACACTACTCAAATAAGAGAGAAGGATTTTGAAACAAAAGAACAACCTAAGAAGAGTCATCCCTTAAAGGGAAGAGATAATAAGACTTGTAACATCCAAGATATCCACCAGAGTGCAGAAGTGCAAAAAACTAAATAAAATATACCTAGAGTAGAATCTTGAAAAATGACTCATATAACTAGAAATCTCTTAGAACAAGCTTTCCAACAATATCTTACTTTCCCAAAATGGAGTCCAGATGTGCAAGATAGAGCTTTCAGAGTGCAAAATAGAACATCTAACTTTGATAGTAAAATATACCATCAAAAAATAAAAATCAGAAATTCAAACCTCCAAATCTGGATAGAGCTCGAACCATCTTTCCGATGATATCTCATTTGCCTGATTTCGACACCATATGCTCAAGATATGAGAAAAATACCAATTGGTGCACAAGAGGGCTAAAAAATGGTGCAAATGATGATGATGCATGTTGATGTCATCAAATGATAGTCTTAAATTTGACTAGCAAAGGGCTGTCACCACCCAAAATGGAAAAAATAAATAATTTTTTTTTGTTTTTTGCAAAATCGCATGCGTGCTTCGGGATCCAAGCCAAGCTTTTAGATTTTTGCCTCGGTTTACGTACCAAAAAAAAAATTTGTCTTGATTTTTTTGCAAAACAAAATTTTTTTTGTCTCATTTTGCATATCAATCCATACAAATTTTGCCTCAGGAAGCATGCAGATTCGTATAATTTCCACCTCCTGAAGCGTGTCAAGCTTATGGTACCCAAAGAAAGCCCCAAAATGCAAAGTTGTCCAAATTGGACCTGCCTTCTATTGAAATAGGGGTTTTTGGGCATTGCAAGCTCAACAGTGAGGTTCGTTTGAGCTCAAAGTGTACCAAAATTTAGTGACCCCCTAATTTCAATAAAAAATAATTAAAAAAAAGGCCTTAATCTGAGTCCTTCAAATGCGAACAAGCTGTAGTAGATTAGTCTCTGATACCATGTAGGATTTGAGCAATACAAATCCACAAAACCCAAAGATCACCTGCATACAAAAACCTATTACAAGGAAGTAGAGACAAGAAGAGGGAAAGGGTTTGACTCAAAAAATGAAGAAGAAAATATCCTCAATTAATGAATAAATTGAATGTACAATGGATCATCCTTATAAAGGAGATCCAAAGCCTTGAAAGGAAAACCTTTAAAGTAGAAGTGCATGTAATAATTAGTTAAATTATTACAAGACTAATGCATGCACGTTTATATTTAAAAAAACTAGTGCATAAGTTTGAATCAACTAGTGCATGTGTGTTTAAATATAAACAACTAAAAATAAAAGTGTTGACGTCTTAAGAAGGGAGTAAAGTGAATTAATATAATTAATACTTTACTCTAACAATTTGTAATTGTATATCTTGATGACATTTTGATATTCAGTAAGAGTAAGGAAGAACATCTTGAACATATTAGACAAGTATTGCAGAGATTGAAGGAAGAAAAGTTGTTGATTAATTTGAGGAAATGTTCATTTATGAAAGAGGAGATTGTGTACCTTAGTTTTTAAATTTTAGATGATGGATTGAAGATGGATCCTCAGAAAGTGAGAGCTATACTTGATTGGTCTACACTAGAGAATGCTGGAGAGGTAAGATCATTTCATGGATTTGCAAGTTTTTAGAGGAAGTTAATCAGAAATTTTAGTTCTATTTATAATTTTATGATTGAAACCATGAGAGGAGATAAAGGGGATTTCAAATGGACACATGGAGCACAAAAGAGTTTTGAAACATTGAAACAAAGAATTGCAGAGATGCCTACACTTGCTTTGTCTGATTTTAGTAAAGTTTTTCAAGTTGAATGTGATGCTAGTGGAAGTACAATTGGAGTTATTTTGAGTCAAGAAGGAAGACTTGTAGCTTTCTTTAGTGAGAAGTTGAATGATGCTAAGAGAAAATATTCAGCTTATGATCATGAATTCTATGTATTGTTCATGATTTGAAGAAATAGAGACATTATTTGATGCCTAAAGATTTTGTGTTGTATATTGACCATAAAGCTTTGCAGTATTTGGGAAGTTAGAACAAACTGAATCAGAGACATATGAAGTGGGTTGAGTTCTTGTAGATTTTTTCCTTTTCATTGAAGCATAAAGCTGGACAGTCAAATAAAGTTGTTGATGCCTTAAGCTGAAGAAGAAATTTGTTGATAGAGATGAAAGTTGAGGTACTTGATTTTGATAATTTGAAGTTTTTGTATGAAACTAACCTTGATTTTGCAGAGCTTTGGAAATATTGTAAAGAACAAATAGTGAGTGATAAGTGGACTAGTTATTTCATTCAAGAAGACATATTGTTTAGAGGAGTTCAATTGTGCATACCTAGAGGATCTATGTGGGAGAACATAATAAAGGAGAAACATAGTAGTGGACTTGCTAGACATTTTGGGATTGATAAGATTGTGAAATTGATTTCAGATATATGCTTTTGGCCACAGATTTATAGATATGTATAGAGAATGGTTAGAGGTTGTAGAATTTTCCAAATAGAAAAAGGAACTAGTCATAATCTGGGATTGTATACACCTTTTCCTGTACCTAATAGACCTTGGGAAGATGTGAGTATGGAATTTATTCTTGGATTGCCTAAAACTCGAACAGGTAATGATTCTATTTTGGTAGTGATTGATAGATTTTCTAAGATGGATCATTTCATACCTTGTAAGAAGTCATCTGATGCATTACATATAGCTAAACTATTTTTCAAGGAAGTGGTAAGATTGCATGGTTTGCCTAAATCTATTGTTTCAGTCAGAGATACTAAGTTTAATGGTTACTTTTGGAGAACACTTTGGAAAAAGATGAATAGTAAATTGAAGTTTAGTTCTACATTTCACCCTCAGATAGATGGATAGACTAAAGTTGTGAATAGAAGTTTGGAAAACTTGTTGAGATGTTTAGTTGGAGATAAGCCTGCTAATTGAGATTTAGTTTTGGAACAAGCAGAGTTTGCATATAATAATTCTGTAAATAGAAGTACTAAGAGAACACCATTTGATATTTTTACTAGATTTCATCCTAAGGGAACCACAGAGTTGAGATATTGCCTATTGAGACAAGAACAAGTGCTGAAGTTGGGGATTTTGCAGTATACATGATAACTTTTCATGATGAATTTAAAATGAATTTAGAGGTCAGTAATCTGGAATATAAATAGAGAGAAGATAAGAGAAGTAGACATAAACCTTTTGAAGTTGGAGATGAGGTTATGATTCATTTGAAGAAGAATAGATTTCTATTTGGTACCTACAACAAGGTAAAAATGAAGAGGTTTGGACCTTCTAAGACTCTAAAGAAGTTTGATAGTGGAAATGCTTATGAAATGAAATTACCAGAGGACATGGATATATCACCTATATTCAACATTGTTGATATCTTTGAGTAATTTGAATCAAATGATGAGACTTAAGATGATCTAGATTATCCTAATAAAAATAAAGACAACATTGAGAAGATCTTGAATAATAGAGTAAGCAAGAGTACAAGAGGAAAATACTACACAGAATACCTAGTTCAATGGAAAGATAAGCCATTTGAAGATAGTTCATGGATTACACAAGCTGAGGTGGATCTTTATGATTCAAGTTAGAATATAAATAGTTCTTGATGTGGACATCAGTTCCTTATTTACCCTAGGTGTCTGATGTAGGAGCATCTTGGGTCTTGAGCAATCTTGCATCACCAAAAACATTTCTATTTCCTGTACTTGCTTGGCTTTTTTGTGTGCCCATTGTTGTTGCTAGTTTCTTGCCTTGCAAAGTTAATCATATGTTGTGGACCTATTCTTGATAATTATCCTAAGAGTGCACATCCTAATTCATTTGGACCTAGAAGTTATCGCCATTTTCCTCAGGCATTGATTCACCGCCAATTTCGCATGAAACATGTGGTATTTCATCTTGTGTAGTTTTGTGTGGGGAAATTGGATCTTGTGAAGTTTAGGATATGTTCTTGGATAATGTGTGGACCTAAATGTTTCTTTGTAGTATGTTTTATTATTTCTTCCTTTAGTTTTAGTTTCTCCTCCTAAGTGGACCTATAATGTAATTAAATGTCTGACTAGCTGACTTGTGGCTTTGCTGGCTATATATTTGGAGCTTAGGATGTTTAGTTGGAAAGAAAGGTAGTAGTAGAAGATTAGTATAATTATAAGAGAAGATAATATACGAGCTGAGAATAGCAATTCATAATTCTCATTATATAAGGCTGAAACACGGAAGGCCTCACAACCGGGCATGTTGAAAGATTTAATATAATTGCACTAGTGTTGTTACCCGTTTCTTGTATCATATCCATTTTATTTTCACTGATTTTATGTGGTCTTCATATTTCTTCCATGTGTAACTCTTCATAGGTCATGTTAGTTTGTTTAAGAAATCTCAATTAACCTTGATTCTACCTTCACCTAACCAGCCCTTGTGTCACTAGCCCCCTTAGTACTACCCTTCAAAATTAGATTCAGTATTAAACCTAAAACTTTTTACTTCCAATTAGATTGTCAAGACATCCTTTTTTGAATGGTATAGAGGTATCTTTAGGGCATTATCAATCACTCTTAAATTAGAGTGTGATAGATCCAAAAATAGCTTTTAGGGGTAGGAACTTTGCTAGAGGACTTATAAAATATGTTTTTATTTTGCATCCCCTCCAGTTTAACACATTTCATTGGACATTAAGCCTAGAATGTAACTAATAAATAGACTCAATATAGAATTCTCATTATCTTAGAATTCCCCTATATCAAGGGAATGAAGTGTGATGTGTTTAAATTATGGGTACAAGTCGGTTAACATTAACAAATTTCATAGAATATAAAAAAAAAATTGATTCTTGATTATTTATTTTATAAAGTAAATTTATTTGGAGGAATGGTTAAACTAAGATTGTAGGTTACCTTTCTTTGTGGCTTCTAGAATACATCAAAAGAAAGCAATTCCAATAGACAAATGTGTGGAAGATCACTAGTTAATACCCTGACACCTAAAACAAAATTCTTAGTAAACCATGTCAAGAGTAGTAAAATTCATCAATCCATTCCCTCTTGATCACTTTTATAAAATATCTTTCCTCTATATTGATAATGTCTAAGGATGAAGGAGGACACAAATAAAACTTCTAGTCTCCAATAGTTTAGTCATGGTTCTCAATACCAAGGAATTCTAAGGTAATTAATCATGACTATGTTAAATCAATAGTCACGTCAGTTAATGAAATTTAGAAGAGTGTGTTTTTCTAATGAGATTTAATTAGGATATTGGAAGATAGTTAGATAGAGTATTGGATGATATTTATGGATCATATATAAATGTTCTGACATTTAATTTATATATAAAATCTCCTATAAATATAGGTATAGTTTTATTCATATATATTAGCTCTCATTATGTGGACCTATTTCTAGTCGTTTCTTTCTCAAATGATGGATTTGAAGGCTAACTTGTTTCGATAGCCTCTTGTATAAATAGAGTAGTTGGTTTAGTTTTAGGAATAAGTGGGAGGTATCATTTTAGGAATTAGAAGATAGTTTCTGAAAGAGAAATCATCGCATGTTCGAGGACTGTTGTAATAAAATTGAATGTATTTGGCCATAACCAAGAAGGCCTTACAGCCTGACATGTATGAGGCTATTTGATGAATGCCTATGATCTATTCTAAATTCTCTCTCTCTCTCTCTCTCTCTCTCTCTCTCTCTCTCTCTCTCTCTCTCTCTCTCTCTGTTCTATATTTTCTTCTATATGTGTGATCTTTGCAAGGGGGTTTTGATTTAGGTGTGGCTTTTTCCATTCATCCTTCCATGTCTTGCATCAAGTGGTATCAAAGAGAAGGTTGAGATCTGGATCTAGATTTGTAAATCTAGGTTGAGGGTTCCTTCTATTGGCAATTTGGATGAGTTGAGTACATAGATGTCGTCATTATGGCAACATATGATCCACATGAAGAGCGCAAAGGTTAGAGAGCAAGTATAGCAGAGCACATTGCAAATTTGTCTAAGTATGAGACAACATTTTCACCAGTGTACCCGGACATAGTTTTTGTTTGTGACATTGACTAGAGTAAGTTCAATGCTTGCGCACTTGAACATAGACTCTATGATATCTAATGATGACCCATCTTAGAGTGCAAGTCAGTATGGCATGTATGGAATTAGTTATGACAGTTTTATCAAAGATGGTGTTAACCTGACAGGACAGTTTTGAAGATAGAATTGGTAAAGAGTTAAGGGATTATTTTTTTTATCAAAATAATGTCTTAACAATATAAAGGGATGACATCCTAGATGTTAACCCTTAGATAAAGATATATGGAAGCTGACCATGTAAATTTATTAGCCTTAATAACTTGTATATATGTAATTGTAAATTCTAAGAAGAAAAAAAAGAAGGTGATGTGGTAATATTGTAATGATATGATAAAGTGATATGATGCGAATGTAAGAGCAGTGAAAAGATATTGATGTAAGAAGCATAAGGTTATGTACCTTAATCCATTTTTGTAATTAGTATACATTGTACATTACTTGTTTGGGTAGTGGGCTCATTTGGTAATCATATTTTGTATTAACAACTCCTAACGGGGTTGAGGCTTCTAACAAGGCCCATTGTCCCTTAATCAGGACCAATACACTATATGCTTGTAATAGACTCCTAACAGGGTCAATATCCTTAACATGATATTATTGATTAGTGGATCTTTGTGGGTACCATCCCCACTGAGGTTTTCCCTTGGCCAAGGTTTCCTCGAGAACATATCATGTGTTACGAGTTCTTTAGTTTTATTGCTATGCATGTTGTTTAGCTTCTTATGTTATGCATGTGTAAAGATAATCTATTATATCCATATTTGGGCAAAAGATAAAGTTTGTAGAATACTAATTCCCCCCCCGTCTCAGTATTCCCTATTTCTAACAATTGGTATCAGAGATTACTTACTTGGAAAATAATCATTCAAGGAAAGCCTAGCAGCTTGAGTAAGATCTCTATGGATATGGATCAACTACAAAAGAATCTTGAAGAAGCTCTCGAATAGATTGATATGCTTACTGATGAAAGAGACACTCTAAAAGGGAAATATGATGATGCAAAGAACCTCATTGAGAAACTAAAAAAGAAGTTGGAAGATTTGAAATCTGAAAAGGAATCTAAAATTCTTATTGAAGATTGTGATGATAATTTAGAAAAAGAAAATGTGATCCTTAAGCATGAATTGAAGATAGCAAAACTAAAATTAAGTTTGAAAGATGGAAATAGAAAGAATGAAAAAACTATGAGATCTGAGAATGAAAAGTTGAAGATTGAAAATGAAGAACTAAAATCTAAACTTGGTAATGTAACATCTAAACTTGAGAAAGTCAATTTGCAATATGCTGAAATTGAGAAATATATCAAGATTGTGAAAGGCGAACTGACTCAATCCAAACAACAACATGAAAGGCTATATTCAAATAGTGAGAAGATCGATGAACAAGTATCTTTTGGGAAACCATCCTATGATAAGAATGGACTTGGATTTAACATATTCAGAACAAATGATGAGAACAAGGAACTAGATTTGAAAATATCTAAAAGTCTAGATGAGAAGAAGTCTGATGAGATCAACAAATCAGAAGAACCACCTAAAGGAGAAGAACCACCTAAGCAAGAAGAATCACCCAAAGGTATGCAAAGAGAATTCAAAGGTAGATGTTTTGGTTGTAATACTATTGGTCATATGAAGAGAGATTGCACAAGTTTAAACCTCTTAATGGTTATTGTTATAATTGTCATGGTTTTGGACATAGAGCTATTGAATGTAGAAAACCTAAAGTTATTGAAAACAATTATGGTAGTAGAATGTTTAGGAATACTAACAATGTAAATAAGAGACCTACTAAAGATATGAATAGAAGAAATGGAGTAGTATGTTATAGATGCAACAATGTTGGACACGTTGGTAGAAACTGCAGATCACAAATCAATCAACAAGGACCAAGATATGGAAACAATGGAACTATTGATTGGACATACAACAAGATTTTGCAGAATGAACAATGGAGTTTTTCAACCTAACCCTAACCCTAGAAATAATGAAAGAAGAAATGAAGATGCAAGAAATAGACAAAAAGGTTGCTATAGTAATGTAGATGAAGTGAAGATTGTTAAAGGCACAGATCAAGGAGACATATTCAACACTGAAGGTAATCAGAAAGGTTAAGTATCAAGTGGTAAGAATGAATCCTTACCTGACCTATCTGGAAGCACTTGATTTATGAAAATTACAGTAGATTAGGAACTTAGAATTAGTGTAGAAGTAGATTTATGATGAATTAAGTCTTGCACAGTTAATGTAAGGTAGTTTATGATGTACTAATGCTATGGTTAAGAGCACAAAAGAAAATATTATGTTTTGCGAGATCGCAAGAAGTTTTAAGTTTTTGCAAGTTAACAGAAATAGATTTTTGGAATGAAGCGGCAAAAGAATTGAATGCAATGTCAGACCTAAGTGAGATTGAAGTAATAAAAGGTTATGGCAGAAATTGTTGGAGAACCATCAATTGTAATAGAATAAGCAGGTGAAGCAGAACAAGAGGATATTCCCTTTCCTCCAGCTATTAGCATTGGAAATGAGTCAATGAATGTAGAAGGTACAAAGGTCACCTTGGATACTGATGACAATGTATTCAAGAACTTAGGAAATGTTGTTGACAATTTAGCTCTTGATGAACCAGATACAAAAGCAAAATAGACACAAACCACTATTGAAGAACCTAAAGCAACAGAGATTCAAGCACCTATTCCTATCAAAGATGACATCAGTCTTACTCCTGAGACTGGAAAGAAGAAGGAAATTGGATCTTTATTTGAGGATTTAGGAAAAGAAGTTGATGATTATGATTAGTTGGAACTGATCACTTCTTTGAATAAGATTATCTGCAAGAACAAGAAAGTGAAGAATCTTGAAGGGAGTCTAAAGGAACTAACTGAGAAGTTACAAAGCATTGTAACTACACAAATTATAGAGGTAGACCATTTGGAGAAAGCTAAGAAGGTAATGAGCACTTTTGATAATGAATTCACTAATCTATCTGATATTGTGAAAGTGAGAGCTCAAGTAGCTTATGAAGGTGAAATACTTTTGAATATTAGCCAAAATATTAGGAATGATATTAACAGTCTTGATATCTGTATCAAGGAATTGAGGAAGCATTTGGAAATAGGAAAATCTTTGTACATACAGTGTACAAAATCAAAAACCTTAACAGTAGAAGAAGATCAGAAGATGAAGTTGAAAGAAGAAGAAATTCAGAATGAATGTAACCTTCTTTCTAGTCCCAATGTGAAGGTATTAGATATTGAGAAGAAAGTTAGGAAGCTTTATGATGAAATTAGAGTTTTGCAAGATGAAAGGAACAGAAAAATGAGAAGATTTACTCTTTTGAGAGAGCACACTTCTATGAAGTTATGCGTTATTGAAGAATAGTTGGAAGAATGTCTTTCGACAAAGACATCTTTTTAGAAGTTTAACTTTGAAAACCTTCAAGCATGTCAAATAGCAGCTTATGGACTAAGCAGTTTACTCAATGTGGTAGATTCCATTAAGAAATCATGGGAGAAGGAGATAGAAGAAATGAAAGTTGATTTTGCAGACTATGTTACAAGCCTACTGGCTTTGCAATAAGGAACTAAGGTATAATCTTTTTGTGACACAATTTGGTAGCCCTCCCTACTTTATTTTGTCATTGTTGTCAAAGGGGGAGAGATTTAGAGCAAAAAATTGTTGTATATGATATGGATTGATACTCTTAGGGGAGTATTGCATTATCAATTATATTTTGAGGAGTTATAAGGATAGTATATGTATATGTTATAGTATGGCCACAACTTTGAGACAATTTTGAGATTTTGAGTTGTACACTTAGCAAAATTTCTCATATGTTGCCACCAATGACAAAGGGGGAGATTGTTGGCAATTTCGCTGAGCTGAGTACATAGATGTTTTCATTATGGTAAAATATGATCCACATGAAGAGTGCAAAGGTCAGAGAGAAAGTATAGCAGAGCGCATTACAAATTTGTCTAAGTATGAGACAACATTTTCACCAGTGTACCCGAACATAGTTTTTGTTTACGACATTGACTAGAGTAAGTTCAGTGCTTGCACACTTGAACATAGACTCTATGATGTCTAATTATGACCCATCTTAGAGCACAAGTTAGTATGGCATGTACAAAATTAGTTATGATAGTTTTACCGAAGACAGTGTTAAGCCGACAAGACAGTTTTGAAGACAAAATTGGTAAAGAGTCAAGGGATTATTTTTTTTATCAAAATAATGTCTTAACAATATAAAGGGAAAACATCCTAGATGTTAACCCTTAGATAAAGATATATGGAAGTTGACCATGTAAAGGTATTAGCCTTAATAACTTGTATATATGTAATTGTAAATTGTAAGAAGAAAAAAAAATGGCGATGTGGTAATATTGTAATGATATGATCCAAATGTAAGAGAAACAAAAAGATATTGATGCAAGTAGCATAAGGTTATGTACCTTAATCCATTTTTTTAATCAGTATACATTTTACATTACTTGTTTAGGCAGTGGGCTCATCTGGTAATCAAATTTTGTCATGACAACTCCTAACAGGGTTGAGGCTTCTAACAAGGCCCATAGTCCCTTAATCAGGATTGATACACTATATGCTTGTAATAGAATCCTAATAGGGTCAATATCCTTAATAGGATATTGTTGATTAGTGGATCTTTGTGGGTACCATCCCCACCGAGGTTTTCCCTTGGCCAAGGTTTCCTCGAGAACATGTCATGTGTTATGAGTTCTTTAGTTTTATTGCTATACATGTTGTTTAGCTTCTTATGTTATGCATGTGTAAAGATAATCTGTTATATCCATATTTGGGCAAAAGATAAAGTTTTTAGAATACTGATTCACCCCCCCCCCCCCCCCCCCCACCCCCCCCCCCTTTCAGTATTCCCTATTTCTAACACCTTCTGGGTATGTGTAGGATCATGGTATGCCAAACTAGGGCCTTTATTGCCAATGACAATTCTGAAAATCAAGTTTAGGCAAGTTGATATAAAACATTGAACAAGGTATAAATAATATATCAAAAATATGTAAGAAGAGAATATCTAGAAAATTACATTTAGTTTCTAAGATACTAGGCTTTTTTTGCAAAACAATTATTCTATATGTTGAAAATTTGAAATTTCAATGTAGTAGTAGAAAAATTTTAGGAAAAAATAAGTAGGTGTATGTCTGACCACCTTAAACATAATGAAATGATAATTGTTTTACAAGATTCAAGATATAAGTAGTAGACTCATTTCTGCATGTGACACATATTTTTTTTAAAAAAATTTCCTTAGTAAATAATTAATTATGACTTTTCTTCTACAACTTTTCCAAAATATAAAAACTCTCGTGTCTAACCATGTTAACTTAGTCTAAACTTTATCAAATTGAAAACTTTTTTTATTTTTCTTGTAGTAGGAAAATCATATAATGTGACACATGTTTTGGATTTTAAAAATGTTATACATTTTGAAAGTTATAGCTATTTTTCAATAAGTCTATCAATCGGGACTATCTAAAGATAACAAGTAGGTGTATGTCTGACAACATTAAACAAAATTAAATGATAATATTTATTTATAAGATTATAGATAAAAGTAGTTGGCTCATTTCTAGATGTGATGTATATTTTTTTGTATTTTTTTTCTAGGTAAATAATTAATTATGATTTTTCTTCTATAAATTTTCCTGAATATAAATAATATCATGTCTAACCACCTTAACTTAGTCTAAACTTCATTAAATTGAAAGAATTGTTTATTATTATTATATTAGGTGAAGCATATAATGTGATGAATATTTTAGATTTCAAAAATGTTGTATTGTTTGAAAGTTATAAATGTTTTTCAAAGAGTCTATCAATCAGGACTTCTTTTTCACATTGCCACTTTTTGGCATACCATGATCCTGCACATACCCTTCTTGTTAAACCCTAGTTGATATTTGTTATGGGATAGAAATTGAGATCTGACCTATAATTGTACAAGGTTTTCAAGATGGTTCATGGGAGGAGAGATGTAGATCTAGGATTCATAGATATGTTGAGATAAATTGCTTCTAGACTAGAAGCTGTTGAGATAGCCCAATGCAAAGGAAGACATCTTGAAGATGTTAGTGATGAAGAAACTGAAGAGGAACAAGGTGAAGTAGAACCTGCACCTGTGATGGATCAGGGTGAGGAAATATTGTTGAAGGCTTTGACAAATCTGAAATCTACACCATATTGTAATCCTCTTGAGTAATGTGGAAAACTATATTCTAATGAATTCATGGATTGGATCACTGATATGGAAAAGTATTTTGAGTATAAAAATGTCGCTGAGGAAAAGAAGGTGAAGATTGGAGCAATAAGTTGAAAAGTTATGAATGCTTGTAATGGGAGGATCTATAATTGGACAAAAAGAGGAAAGGCAAAGAAAAAATCAAGGTATGGAATAAGATGGTAAATAAGTTGAAAGGAAAGTTCTTACATTTTGATTATTAGATTGACCTAGTAAGATGAATGCAATGTTTGAGGAAGAAAGATAGCTCGGTAAAAGATTATACTAAGGAATTCTATAGATTAGATATTAGATCTAAACATGATGAGGATGAAGTAGAAATAATTGTTAGGTACCTGAATGGGTTGATAATTTCCATCCAAGAGGAAATTAGTTTGGTTAAGTTAGACATGAGGAGAAATTGAACAAAAGACATGAGGAAATATAGAAAGGAAGAGATGGTAGTGTTAGGAATAAGGTGTCTCAACCTTGTATAATTCCTATTATTATTATTTTTTTTGTAAAATGTATTTCTTGCAAATAATGTAATTAAGTGTGAGTGTACATGTCTAGCTGGCATGTTGATGTGTCACTCCACTTGATGTGTCAGCATCTTGAATTGTGTAAGGAGATCATGGCTGAAATGGTTATGACGGATTCCTATGACATGTAAGAGCTATGTCTGGAAGTTTCAATGATGGGTGAAGACATGTGGCAACTGATAAAGTTGAGTACTATACACTTTTTAGATTCCTATTTTCTCAGAGAATGGTAAAACCCTAATATGGCTATCTTTGGAAGTTGCCCTAAAAAAGGAGCGCATGATATAAGCATTTTTTAGGGTTGCGAAGAAAGTAGAGGGAAGTGTATTGTTGGAAAATTTTTATGCTACCGCGATTTGTCTTCAAGAGTTGGAAATCTTCTGAAGAACTTGCATTGCAAGTGTATTGTAAACTACAATAGTTTTGATAAATAAATTGTGTAGGTTTTGGAGTGCTGGGGTTTTTATCGAAAGGTTTCTCCACAGTAAATCTTTCTATCATTCTCTATTTTCTATATGCATGGTATATGGCTGCAATATCATTGTTAAAGTAGTTAATGAATCTAAAATTGTAAGGATTTAAAAGATTTTGCACAATACTTTCCTTCAGAGATTAGTGTAGGAAGCTATTTTCGCACCTGAGTTTCTTTATAGATAGATTCCCTAGAGGAAGAGGTAGATCCTATGGTGAAAATAATAGATATGATCAAGATAAAGCCAATCTGGATAAAGGCAAGACCTAGTGGAAAGGTGAAAGTTTGGCTAGAGGAAGAGGTAGTATCTACTGAGGTGGTTATAGTAGAGGTGGATTCCAAGGAACTTGTTAAAAATGTGGATAAGAAGCACATAGGTCATTTGAGTGTAAACATGTGAGTAAGAAGGTTAATAGTAGTATAAATTCTTTGCTGCAAGAAGACTCATCGAATGAACCTGAGAAAGAAAATATCTTGATGGTCAGGAGAGTACTTTGGAGTAAAAGTAAAAAGCAAGATCTGGTAAGGAAAAGTTTGTTCAAGACTAGATGTAGAGTTTTTGATGAAGTGTGGAAGGTAATCATTGATAGTGAAAGCCTAGAAATTTGGCATCTGAGGAAATGGTTACAAAGTTGCAATTGGAAAGGTTGAAACACCCAAGACCCTATAATATTTCATGGATAAGGGATGAACATACACTATTGGTAAGTGAATAATGTTATGTGAATTTGAAAATTGGAAAGTACTATGATAAGGTGTTTTGTGATATCATGCTTATGGATTGTTGTCATATTTTGTTGGGTAGACCTTGGAAATATGATAGACATGCTATATATGATAGGAGATTGCATAAATACTCTATTTGGGTTGATGGGAGAAATAAAATCTTATTGCCTTCGATTGAAGAGCCTGTTAGTAGTGTTTGTACATCTATGAAAGCTTGTTTGATCGAAGGAAGAAATTTTGTTAAGGATTTAAAGAAGAATGATTTGTTTTGGTGTGATTCCTAACAAACCTAGTGAGAAGACAGTGGATGACATCCCTAAAGAGATTGATAAGATACTCACCGAGTACAAGGAGATCATTTATTCTAATGTACCTAATGGTTTACCACCAAAGAGAAGTATTGATTATTGCATGGATCTAATCCATGGAGCTATTTTACCAAATAAGGAACCACATTGGTTAACACATACATAGAATCAAGAATTGAACCGACAAGTCTAGGAATTGTTGTAGAAAGGTTTGATCTGAGAAAGTTTGAGTCCTTGTGTAGTACCAATTGTACTAGCACCTAAGAAGAATGGAGAATGGAGAATGTGTACTAATTCCAGAGAAATCAACAAGATAACAGTGAAATATAGGTTTGCTATACTGATAATGGATGACCTAATGGATAGTTTGACTAGAGAAAAGTATTTTACCAAGATTGATTTGAAAAGTGGATATCATCAGATCAGAATCAGAGAAGGTGATCAGTGCAGGGCTTATTTTAAGACAAGAGAAGGTTTGTATGAGTGGTTGGTTATGCCTTTTGGTTTAACTAATGCACCGAGTACTTTTATGAGATTGATGAATGACATTTTGAAGAATTTTTTGGGTAAGACAAGAGAAGAACATTTGTTTCATATTAAACAAGTATTCTAGAGATTGAAAGAAAAAAAGTTTTTCATTAACTTGAAAATGTGTTCCTTCATGAAAGAGGAGATTGTGTATTTGGGATTTGTGATTTTAGCTAATGGTTTGAAAATGGTCCCTGAAAAATTTGAAGCTATTTTGAATTGGCCTACACCTGAAAATGCTAGTGAGGTAAGATCATTTCTTGGTTTAGCAAGTTTTTACCAAAAGTTCATTAGGAATTTCAGTTCAATTTGTAATGCTATGACTGAGACTATAAGAGGAGATTAAAGATAATTTAACTAGACACATGGAGCTGATAAAATTTTTGACACTTTGGAGTAGAAGGTTGTTGAATTACTTGTATTAGATTTACCTGATTTCAATAAGGTATTTCAAGTTGAATGTGATGCAAGTAGTAGTGCAATAGGAGTTTTGTTGAGTCAAGAAGGTAAACATGTTTCTTTCTTTAGTGAGAAGTTGAATGATGCAAAAATGAAATATTTTGTGTATGATCAAGAGTTCTATGCTATTGTTCAAGCCCTAAATAAATGGAGACATTATTTGATATTGAGTGAATTTGTGTTGTATACTTATCATAAGGCTTTAGAGGATTTGGGTACTCCAAATAAGTTGAATCACAAACATATGAAATGGGTTGAATATTTGCAAAGTTATACATTTGTGATAAAACATAAGAGTGGATTCACTAACTAAGTTGTTGATGCATTGAGTAGAAGATATTTGATAAATGAGATGATAATTGAGGTTCTTGGTTTTGATGACATGAAAGGATTGTATGAAACTGATCCTGATTTTTTTGAGCCATGGAGGAAGTGCAGAGCACCTATTCAAGATCAACCAAGTACTAAATGGAAAGATTATTTCATTCAAGAAGGTATGTTGTTTAAATGTATTCAATTGTGTATACCGATAGGATCAATGAAGGAAAAACATATTAGTGGTTTGGATGGACATTTTGGCATTGACAAAACATTGAATTTTCTTAAGGAGAAATACTTTTGGTGATAGTTCTATAAGGATGTTTAGAAATTTGTGAAAAGTTGTGGAATTTGTCAATTTGCAAAGGGAGTAAGTCAGAATATTGGATTGTATATGCCAATTAGTATTCCTGAGAAACCTTGGATTGATATCAATATGGATTTTTTTCTTGACTTACAGAAGACAATAAGAGATAATGATTCTATATTTGTTGTTGTAGATAGATTTTCTAAGATGGAACATTTTATACCATATAGAAAGACATCAAATGTTATGCATCTAGAAGACCTTTTTCTTTAAGGAAATTGTCAGATTGCATGGATTACCGAGGATTATCATCTCTTATTGAGATAGTAAATTTGTTGGATACTTTTGGAAGACTCTTTGGAAAAAGTTGGGCATTGAGTTGAGATATAGTTCTATATTACACCCATAGACTAATGGACATATAAAGGTTGTGAATAGAAGTTTGGTTAATCTTTTGAGATAATTAGTTGGAGATAAATCAAGTAATTGGGATTCTATGTTGGCACAAGAGGAGTTTGCATACAATAATTCAGTGAATAGGAGTACTAGAAAAACACCTTTTGAGATTGTTAATGGCATACAATTGATAGGTATATCAGATTTGAAGGATATTTCTCATGAAGAAAGGAGGATTGTTGAAGGAGAAGATTTTGATGAGCTCATGAAGACATTGCATGAGGAAGTGAAACATAAATTGGAGAATAGTAATAAAAAATAAAAAGATAGAGAAGATAGATCAAGAAGACATACGAATTTTGCAGTTAGGGATGAAGTAATGATACACTTGAAAAAAGGCACATTTCCTATTGGAACATATGGAAAGTTAAAAATGAAGAAATTTGGTCCTTGTAAGATATTGAGGAGATTTGACAGTGGAAATGCTTATGAGATTGAGTTACTTGATGACATGGATATATCACTTATATTCAACATTGCATATTTGTTTGAGTACTATGAACTTGATGAAGACATGACAGTACCAAATGATTATCTTAAGAAAGTCACAAAGAACTTGAGCATATTTTGGAACATAGAGTTGGTAGAAGCGCAAGAGGAAAAAGTATATGGAATATATAGTAAAGTGGAAGAATAGACCAACTGAAAAAAATTTAGGTCAGGTTGTACTGCTACATGATTTAGAGAATCATTTCAAACAACTCTAGGTGTCTGATGGAGGAGCATCTCGGGTCCTTGGAAATCCCGTATCACCAAAAATAAGTTTGAGTTGTTCATTTTTCTCAATATTTGCTCGTTTCCTTCACTAATCGAGTTGGTTGAGTAGTTTCCTAGTTCCTTCATTGACCGAGTGGTTCGGTTGGTTTGCTAAGTTATTTCCTGGCGCTCGATAATCTTGTTTTCCAAGTGCTTTATTTTGATTTCCTATTGAGGCTGACTTATGCATTGAATTTTGATCATGGAGTTAATGTTGGTATCAATCATTGTGA
>BSBK01002315.1:0-30000 GCA_027943335.1 Chamaecyparis obtusa
AGAGAGATAGCCATGTGAAAAAATGTGTAAAAATAAGAGGGATAGATTGTTCTCTGTTGCAGAAGATTTGTTAGAGATACTTTGAAAGATATATTGTGGATATGGTTTCTCTATGCATTAATTTGGTTTTTCACATCATATGTTTCCATCAATGTCAAAGGGGGGTATTGTGAAAATATGTGCTTCATAGATCACTATTACATATTTGAGAGATGTGTTGTCATTGATATCAACATATTTCTTTGTTGTGACAACGTTGTAGAAATATCCAGTGGAATGGTTGGATTGTTACAACTATTGTATTGAAGATATGATGATGCAAAGCTACAAATGTGTTGGGGTGTCTCTATACTTGATCTATGTAAAGTTACAAAGGTTCACAATGAGATTTGAGATAGTTATGGTTGATTTATTATAGATTGGTATTTTGGATGTTTAGGAAGAGACATTGTGACAATATTTGGATTAGTATGGATCAATGTGATCGTATTTTAGGATGCAAAGGATATGGCATGTTTAGGAATTGGATTTATGTTCTTGACATGATTGGATCATTGATTTATGGATCACAAGCTATGTAGCTAGAGTGACAATGTTTACTATTTATTATTCCTGATATACAGTACAAAGATGATTATGAAATATGAGACAAATATGCTACTGGTGTTTTTGAGATATTTAATATTTCTTGTTGATGTCTTGTGATCATGTTCCATTTGTGTTACAAGATCACATTCATTGGTGTGATCAGTTTGGATAATTTTTTTGTGGCGTGTTGGTGTTCTTATTGTTCCTAACCGACATGGTTGGTGTAACATGTTACAAAGGATCGAGACACAATTTATGTAGTTGTTGTGTGTTTGAGGATGCTCTTATGGATCATTGATATGTCTTAGCTAACATTAAATGGATCATATTGTAATTTGAGCTGTAATAATGTAAAATTTTGTATTTAGGTGTTTAGGTTGAGCTGATCTTGTTTATCTTTACAAGGTTGATGAAATGTATAAAAAGATGTAATCATTTGTAAGTGGAAAGGTGTGATCAAGTATATGTGTGTGCTAAGATACTACATTGATGACTATTTAAAGAGGTATGAGATGAATCTATAATTGAAGTAGAGGTTTTTTATATTTCATCAGAGCTGTATTGGCATATTAGAGATCCTATCAGTGTTAGAATAAATAAGAGGGGGGTGAATCAGTTATCCAGTGTCCCAATTCAAAATGTATAATCCAAAACAAATTCTTGTACTTCTGCTACTCGGTAAATATAAAATACTTTCACTGTCTGTGTTATTATCGATTTTCAGTCTAAAACTTATAGTAGTTACCGATCAAATCTGACATGTAATATGCAAAGTATGATAACAAACAAATATCACAATCAACACATAAGACAAGAGATTTAACGTGGAAACCCTGTGAAGGGAAAAACCATCTGGGACTGACAACCCAAAATTGTTCACTCTTCTGAAGTGAGGTCGGTGAAGACCCAACCCTATTAAAGGTTACAAACACACTGTTAGGTGTGACCTTGTTAGAGGATTTTAGGCCAGAAGTTATCGTCCAACCAACAGCCACTCTGGGGTTGACAGGATAACAATGTTCACTCTATGAATGAAACATCAAAAGACTTTCATAGTCCACTCGGTTAAGAGATTTGACTATGTACAATGGTTAAATATGTAACAGTAGATGATCTACCTTGAAACAACTTCAATTGCAGTTTATAGATCAATGTTCAGCTCATTCAAATCTTTTTGATCAATATTCCACTTCAGATTCAATATTATATCAACTTACTAGCCGTCGGTAATTACTCTTTGTAGCTTGGTAATTATTCTACAGCTTGGTTCTTATTAACCAGTATGATCAGGATGCAGTATCTCCTTCTTCCTCTGGCTCTATTTCAATAATGAAACCAATGTCTCTTATATAGATGAGTAAATCATTTTCTTTTCCTCCATCAGATTTTCTCGCTTAATCATATTCATAGATTTTTCCACTTCAAGCTTCCTCAATTGATGTGTCAGTAACACATTTCAATCTGCTCCATTAGATCCATTTGATTTATGTTAGCCATCGATCTTCATAACAAACCTTATATGTTACCTCGATTTCATACACTTTACAACTCATCACTTTATCGGCTAAACTGATCATTTAATTCCTTTTCTGTTCTGCTTAGTTAACAAAGAAATGCATTAGTGAAGACAAGCTCGGTTAACACTGCACTCAGTATACACTACATTCCGTTGGTGTATATTGAAATGCTTTATTTACCGACAACACTGCTTTGTGTCTTTCAGCTCTATTCTTCATCATAGATGAATGCAACATAATAAAGTCAATTTCATCAAGTCATAGATTCATCAACAAGTTACTCAATGTATTTCTTATACTCATTTGACATATACATCTTGCTCATGTAGATATTTCTGTTCTTCATCTATTTCACCTTTCTTTAGATGTGTTGGTATAGTAACTTACAAGATAAGTACTGTCAAGCTAGTTGACATCAATGACAACATAATACTGATTTAATCATCTTGCATACCTAATCATCAACTCCTTTAGTAATCTTGAACTATAGATTCTTCTTTCAGTATCTAAATCAGTTGTATTTCATCAATCTCTCCCTTTGGTATTGATGGAAACTTAAGTAATATGAAATGTACCATACACATACCAAACATGTATTCTACAACTCTGTAATAAAATGTTGTACAAGCTCTCCCTAGCTTAATAAATTTAATCACTACATTACTTAACAACATTATAAAATATAGCTTTTTCATTCTATAGATATAACCTTTCAGATTAACTCTCCCTTAGATAGTTCTCATCGGTGTCTCCCTTGCCTTTAACCTTTTCATATTATTTATCTCTCCCTTTGACAACAATTCCAAAGAAACAAATAAATAATCAGCTCTTGTAGTAGTTAAGCAACTCTTTGTTGTCCATTACTTCCTCTGTATCTTAGTATACTGATATCCCAATTTGTTTCAGTTCTTCAAACTTAATCACAACCTTGAACAATATCCAAAGTGTGAACTATGCTGCATCAACATGAATGATCTTCTGATAAGATTAGGCTGATGCAACATCCAGATCACATTAGTGATCGATAGATAGGGGACGGACCCCAAGTCTAGTCCTCAAATATTCAAATTTGTCCTTTGGTAGAGGCTTTGTAAAAATATCTGCAAGTTGTTCTTTAGATGTAACAAATTCTAACTTTACTTTCTTCTCTTGCACTTGTTCTCTTAAGTAGTAATACTTAATTGATATATGCTTTGTCTTAGAGTGCATCACTAGATTCTTTGAAATATTAATGGCACTTGTGTTGTCACAATATATGATCATCGGGTCAGTGATTACCTCATTCATTCCTTCCAACACTTGCTTGATATATGAAATGTTTGAGAAATTAGTAGCAACAGAAACATACTCTGCTTCAGCTATAGACTAAGAAATACAAGCCTACTTTTTACTTGTCCAGGTTACAAGTCTTCCACCAAAGAAAAATGCTCCTTTGGTGGTACTTTTTCTGTCATCCACATTTCCAGCCCAATCAACATCGGTATAAACCTTCAGCTCAAACTTACCTTCCTTAGGATACCATAATCCATAATCTTCTATCTTTTTCAGATATCTTAAGATCCTTTTAGTAGAAATGATGTGTGATTCTCTAGGATTAGCAGAATATCTAACAACAATTCCCACAGCATGTGCTATATCTGGTCTACTGTGAACTACATACATTAGTTTACCAATCATGGATCGGTAAAGTGTCTGGTTTACCTCTATAGTTTCATCTTCCTTTGTTAATTTACTTCCAGTAGCCATCGATGTTCCCACAGGTTTTGTATCTTCCATGCCAAATGTCTTCAAGACTTCCTTTATGTACTTGGACTTTGTGATGAATATCCCATCACTTTGTTGAATCACTTGTAATCCTAGAAAGAATTTAACCTCTCCGAACATAGACATTTAAAACTCATTCCTCATGTCATCAGCAAAAGATTTCCATACATGATCTTGACCTCCAAAAATAATATCATCAACAAAAATTTCAGCAATAATAATAGTGTCATCAGTATCACCTTTCATGTACAGATAGTTGTTCTCACTAGTTCTTACAAATCCAATACTTAACAAGTAAGTATGCAGCCTTTCATACCATGTTCTCAGTGCTTTCTTAAAACCATATAAAGCTTTCTGTAATCTACATACCATGTTTCTGTTGTCTGAATCAATGAATCCTTCAGGTTGTTCTATGTAGACCTCTTCTTAAAGTATACCATTCAGAAATGCTGACTTCACATCCATTTGATAAACCTTAAATTTCTTGTGTGTAGCATATGCAAGTAACATTCTAACTCCTTCCAATCTAGCAACAGGTGTAGATTTCTCACCATAGTCAATGCCTTCTTCCTGTGCATATCCCTTGCATACCAATCTCTCTTTATTTCTTGTAACTTCACCATTTTCATTCAGTTTGTTTCTGAATATCCATTTAGTACCAATAAAATTCTTATCTTTAGGTCGGGGTACTAAGGACCAAGTTTTGTTTTTCTCTATTTTCTCTATTTCCTCCTTCATTGCATTAACCTATTCTTCATTTTCTAATGCAACTTTCACATTTTTTTGGTTCAAATTCACAGACTAGACATGTACCTTGTCTTGTTTTGCTTCTTGTCTGCATTCCAGCTTGTCTGTTTCCAATAATTTGTGTCTCAGGATGATGTCTTCTAAAAAAACTAGCCAGTACTCAGTTTCTTCTTTCTTGTTCATCCTTTTTAGGTTCATGTGCTTGCTCGGTAGCACCATCCTGTTCGTTGGTTTCTCTTTCCTGTTCCTCAGGGTTATTTTCTTGCTGACCGGTTATCATAGGTTGCGACTTCGGTAGATAATTAGGAAGTTCAATGTAAGTAAATCTACCATAGTCTTCCAGTTCCTTTCTTTCTTCTGTGTTCTTGTCATCAAAGTCATCAACACGAACATTAGTACTTTCAATTATCTTATTTGTAACCTTATTCAGACATTTGTATGCTTGAATCTTAGTAAAATATCTTAAGAATATTCCTTCATCACCTTTAGAATAAAATTTACCATTTCTCTCATCTTACAAAATAAAACATTTACTTCCAAAAATTTTGAAATAACTTACAGTAGGTTTGTGTCCAAACCATAGCTCATAAGGTGTCTGGTTGGTGTCCTTCTTCAGTTGTACTAGGTTAAGCACATATAGAGCTGTGTTGATAGCTTCCCTCCAATATGTCTGAGCAACATTCTTTTGTATCATCAGTGTTCTAGCACAATCAATGATTGACCTGTTCCTTCTTTCAACAATCCCATTCTACTGAGGTGTCCTCGGTGCAGAGACCTGTCTCTTAATACCATTCTCATTACAAAAATTATTAAATTCATCAAAGATAAATTCACGTCCTCTATCAGATCTTAAGCATTTAATTTCTTTTCTGGTCTCTTTTTCCACCTTTTCTTTATACCACTTAAACATCTTAAAAGCTTCAGATTTCTCTTTCAAGAACATAACAGTCATCAGTCTAGTGTAGTCATCAACAAAAAGAATAAAGTATCTATCACCATAATAACTCTAAGTTCTCATAGGACCACATAGGTCGGTATGAACCAAATCAAGTATCTTCTTTTTTGAGTAGTCTTTGCTTTTAAAACTAGACTTAGTCATCTTACCTTTCTGACATTCATGGCACATAGCATGATCTAGTTTTGACAAGTTAGGCAACCCTCTAACTCTTTTCTTCTTAGTAATCTTGATCATGTTATCAAAATTCACATGACATAACCTCATATGCCACAACCATGCATCTTCATCTTTCATTAATAAACAAGAAGACTGATCAATACCAAGATAAAATAGATTACCTCTAGATTGTGTACCGGTTTTGACAAGTCTTCCTTCATTATTATAGATTCTTACCTTTCTACTCTCAAAAGAAAGTCAGTGGCCTGAGTTATTCAGATGTGCCACACTCAATAAATTATAGTTCAGTCCATCTACCCAATATGCATTTTCACATTTTATTCTATCATTAATCATTAGTGAACATTTATCTCTCACCATACAAGGTGCATCATTTCCCATCCTTACAGATCCTCCATCATATTCATCAAGTAGATCAAATTTCTCTATATCACTAGTCATATGATGTGTACAACCACTATCTATGATCCATGTATCATTTCTGCTTACTTTAGATATCAGTGTTGTTTCTTCATGTTTCTCTTCTTCCTCTGAATCATCTTTCATAGCAACAAATACTACTACATCATCATCAGTGTCAGATTCAGATTCAAATTCTTCTGCTATGTAACATACCTTTTTCCCTTTGTCATAGCTATCTCAGTTTTCTCTGTTGTTGTGTCGGTAGCCTCTGTTGACTCTTCTCCCATAGCTTCCTTTCGATTGGTCTTTGGATCTATCTTCATCTTTATTATTTGGACATCTGGAAGCAATGTGGCCAAATTCTTTACAATTAAAACATGCTAAAGGTAACTTGCCTCTATATCTTCCCTTACCTTTGGGAAATCTTCTGGCCATAAGAGCTTCAAGCTCATCAAGTTCATCATCGGTATCACTGTCACTATCATTATTCTTATCATTCCTTCTACTAGACTTATCAATCTTCAAAGAGGACATGAAAGCAGATTCAACAGAAGGTACAACACTATTGTCAAAGTTATTCAATTCAAAAGTTGTAAGCTTACCGATCATAGTGTTAAGAGTGAGATTCGATGTAGCTCTTGTTTCATGAATTGCATAGATCCTGATCGCATAAACTGGTAGCAAAGTTTTGAGAATCTTTCTTATCACTGTTTCATCATCAATAACTCAACTAGATGCTCTAATAGCATGTAATACCTCTTTCAGTCTATTTGTATATTGCACAATGTTCTCACCTTATTTCATCTTCATATCATCAAATCTACCTCTTAGGCTTTCAGCTCTGGCTCTCTTAACATTCACATCTCCACTGTATATTAGAGTTAGCTTGTCCCACATCTTCTTAGCTGTATCACAATCCTTGATGTCTTCAAATTTGGCATCTGTACAGGCAGTAGCAAGTTCCATCATAGTAATGTTGTGTTCATGCCTATCCTTTAGTTGATCAAGAGTTAAGGGACCAGGGGTCGGTTCAATGTAGCCATTCTCCATCAGTACTAGTGCAGAATTCCCAATTCCAAATATGTGCAACTTCATTCAGCTTTGTCATATTGCGAAGTTGTCTTTGTTTAGCTTTGGCACTTCCCTCTTATACATCTTGAGACCTTTGTGCTGGAGTTCTTAAAACTTTGTTCTAAGAAACCACAACTCTGATACCAATTGTTAGAATAATTGAGAGGGGGGTGAATCAGTTATCCAGTGTCCCAATTCAAAATGTATAATCCAAAACAAATTCTTCTACTTTTGCTACTCGGTAAATATATAATACTTTCACTATCTGTGTTATTACCGATTGTCAGTCTAAAACTTATAGTAGTTACCAATCAAATCTAACATGTAATATGCAATGTATGATAACAAACAAATATCACAATCAACACATAACATGAAATTTAACGTGGAAACCCTATGAAGGGAAAAACCACCTGGGACTGGCAACCCAAAATTGTTCACTCTTCTGAAGTGAGGTCGGTGAAGACCCAACCCTGTTAAAGGTTACAAACACAATGTTAGGTCTGACCTTGTTAGAGGATTTTAGACCAAAAGTTATCATCCAACCAATAGTCACTCTGGGGTTGACAGGATAACAATGTTCACTCTATGAATGAAACATCAAAAGACTTTCATAGTCCACTCGGTTAAGAGATTTGACTATGTACAATGGTTAAATATGTAAAAATAGATGATTTGCCTTGAAACAACTTCAATTGCAGTTTATAGATCAATGTTCAAATCATTCAAATCTTTCTGATCAATATTCCACTTTAGATTTAATATTGTATCAACTTATTGTCCATTGGTAATTACTCTTTGTAGCTCAGTAATTATTCTGCAGCTCGATTCTTATTAACCAGCATGATCAGAATGGAGTAGCTTCTTCTTCCTCTAGCTCTGTTTCAATAATGAAACCAATGCCTCTTATATAGAGGAGTAAATCATTTTCTTTTCCTCCATCAGATTTTGTCGCTTAATCATATTCATAGATTTTTTCACTTTAAGATTCCTCGGCTAATGTGTCAGTAACACATTTCAATCTGCTCCATTAGATCCTTTTGATTTATGTTAGCCATCGATCTTCATAACAAACCTTATCTGTTACCTCGATTTCATACACTTTACAGCTCATCACTTAATCGGCTAAACTGATCATTTACTTCCTTTTCTAATCTACTCGGTTAACAAAGAAATGCGTCGGTGAACAAAAGCTCAGTTAACATTGCGCTCGGTATACACTACATTCCGTTAGTGTATACTGAAATGCTTTATTTACCGACAACACTGCTTTGTGTCTTTTAGCTCTATTCTTTATCATAGATGAATGCAACATAATAAAGTCAATTTCATCAAGTCATAGACTCATCAAAAAGTTACTCAATGTATTCCTTATACTCATCTGACATATACATCTTCCTCATATAGATATTTCTGTTCTTCATCTCTTTCACCTTTCTTCAGATGTGTCGGTATAGTAACTTACAAGATAAGTATTGTCAAGCTAGTTGACATCAATGACAACATAAGACTAATTTAATCATCTTGCATACCTAATCATCAACTCCTTTAGTAATCTTGAATTATAGATTCTTCTTTTAGTGTCTAAATTAGTTGTATTTCATCAATCAGTCAGTTCATAAATCAGTGGATTGTTGTCCATAATGGATTATAGCCCATTAAGAGTTGTATCCCTTTTTATAATTTGGTGCAGTCACTGATGGAGGGACCTCAAAGAGATTAATCTAATTGGGCAAAAAGGGTTAACACAATGAAATAATATAAGAAAGAGCATGGAGAGAACAAGAAAGATATGTATTTATTGACTAGAAATAAGTTACATTCAATTGGAAACATACATGCCTTCATACATGCTAGGCTACAATCAACCTTCTTGATTACAGTTTGTGATCTGAGACCTTGAAAACAATTCTAGAGATTATCCATAATTCCTTAATTTGTGGCTTCCTCTAAAGAAGTATTTCATTACATAAAGAGGCATCACGATACACAATTCAACACAAGAACAAAGATCATTCCCTTAGAATAGGAAATGTGTAGAAGCATTTAGGGAAGGTCCTACATCATAAGGAACTTAACCCATAAACTCTACAAGACTCTACAAACTAAGATTTAGGTCCACATAGGATCCAATAACAAACATGTATGCACCATTTATCATGACAAGATGTAGATTTCCATCGCAAGATGAAAATTCACGAACAAATAAAAAACTAGCAAGAACACGCCACCTGAAAGAGAATAAATCATAACTTGAACAAAAATGAATCAAATGAGATATGAACATAGGAACATGGTCTAAGATAGGTCTTGGATACAATCTGATCATCACATAAGGTACCTTGAACATATGATGAATCACCAACTTGATCTCTCAAATTGGAAAATAGTAACAATACTGAACAAAAATATTTTTGGTTGATGCAAGAATGCTTTGAACCCAAGATGCTCCTATATCAGACACCTAAGTGTTGGAAACAATTGTCTGAAGGAAATTGCTACTCAAATTATGTATTGTCTTTGATGTCACACAATGTCATAGTCCGCAGCAATCAGTTCCTACCGAGCTCAGTCGGTTTGCCAGACAAGAAGATTAGTGCTTACCGAGTCCACTCAGTTATCAAAGAAAATCAGTGTCTACCGAGTTCACTCGGTTACCAAAGAAAAGTTAGTATTTACCGAGTTCAGTCGGTTGTCAAAGAAAAGTTAGTATTTACCGAGTTCAGTCAGTTGTCGAAGAAAAGTTAGTATTTACCGAGTTCAGTCGGTTGTCAAAGAAAATTTAGTGTTTACCGAGTTCAGTCGGTTATCGAAGGTAAAGGATTGTCGGTGTTTACCGAGTTCCCTCGGTCTCTGAAAGATTATAGAAAGTTATGGTCACCGAGCACTGTCGGCCCTTGAAGGATTTTTGTAAATAGAGTTTGCTTAATTCAGCCGACTGTTATACTAAATAATGTCAATTTGACAAATCTAAAATCATATAAATAAAAGGTCAAATGTGAAAAATAAACAAGAAATATAGCAGAAGATTTACAGAAGAAAGACAGGAAAGGTGTGTGCAAATTTGTGAAGGATGTTCAGATATCCTTGAGGTGCAGCATAGATTTATTCAATCAGGAAGGATCACACATATGCAGAACATAGATCTGTAATCAGCAAGACAGTTGCATTATTATACAGGTCATTTTTCATTGTTACCTTCTTATCATTGTAACAGTGAATTCTAAATCTCTTAACCGAGTTGGTTTAACAACTATATTGTAAATCCTCTAACAAGGTGACAATTCCATTGAATTATTTTCAAGACCTCTTACCAAGCCACTCCTAGCAGGGTGTTTTAAATCCTCTAACAAGGTCACACCTAACAGTGTGTTTTGTAACCTTTTACCGGGTTGGCTTCTAACCGGGCATCACTTCAGAAAAGTGAAAATCAGTATCTAGATACATTGGTGGTTTTTCCCATATTGGGTTTCTATGTTAAATCTTGTGTCTCTTGTGTTCTTAATTGCTATCTTAATCATACACCAGTGCTGATGAATATCTAAAAGATAATTTTGCTAATACTTTCTGCATCTTCAAAATTACTGCAATCTATTTACCGAGTGCTAATACAGATAACATTGTTAAGATATCCTAAGGGATCTGGAAATAATTAATTGTGAAGTGTTTTATAGTTGACTGATTCACCCCCCCTCTCAGTCACTTCATCCATATTCCATCACTAAGGTTATTAAGAAAGTGAGTCTCTCATTTTTCAACTTGAGAAGAATCAAAATGATCCAACTCAACCTGAGAAATCCAAGAAGAATCCTCAACTGGTATGTCCTTCCACTTCACCAAATATTCCAAGTATTCATTTCCCATGGTACTCCTTCCAGCTCTATTGTCCAAAATCGGATCTCAATCCTATCCATTTGTTTCTTTGGATGCTCCTTCTTCACTTCTGAATCATCCCTAGGCTCATGATATTCATATAAATTGGCAATATTGATTATAGGTGATATATCCATATTCTTAGACAATTCCACTTCAAAAGCATTTTTGGAGTCAAACATCTTTAGTATTCTACAAGGTCCAAATTTCATCATCTTCAAATTTCTATAAGTTCTAACTGGAAACCTTCCTTTCTTCAAATGAACCATAACTTCATCTCCAACTGCAAAATCCTTATGTCTACTAGTTTTATTAGCTTGCTCCTCATAATCAAATTACTACACTCCAAATGACACTTAACCTCCTCATGCAATGACTTCATAAAATATGCATATCCTTCTGCTTCAACACTCATTTTCCCTTCATGACTAAGATTCCCCAATTATGTAACTCCTTTAGGATTCATGTCAGTAACTATTTCAAATGGTATCCTTCCTATGCTCCTATTCACTAATTTTTTATATTCAAACTATGATTGTGGCAAAACTAAATCCCAATTACCCAGTTTGTCTTCAACCAAACATCTTAGTAAATTACCCAAAATCTTGTTCACAACTTCTGTTTGTCCATCTGTCTATGGGTGAAAATAGAACTAAAATTCAAATTAGTGTTCAACTTCTTCCAAAGTGTCCTCCAAAAATAACCAAAAAATACTATCCTAGTCTGAAACTATACTCTTCAATAATCCATGCAATCTCAAAATCTCCCTAAAGAATAAGTCAACAACATGCACATCTAATGTTTTCTTACAAGGAATGAAGTGTGACATCTTAGAAAATTTGACAACTACCACAAATATAGAATCATTAACTCTTTGTGTCTTAGGTAATCCCTAAACAAAATTCATGCTAATACCTTACCAAGGTTTATTAGGTACCGGTAAACGTGTATACACTCCAAGATTTTGATTAACCCCTTTAGAAACTTGACAAATTTTGCAACTCGAATCAAATCTCTGAACATCCTTATGAATGTGTGGCCAAAAATATCTTTCACTCAGCAAACTCGGGTGAACCCACAATAGTGGGTTACACTTTTTTGCTTGAACGGACATTGAACTCTACATTTTGAAAAAAAACTTTCAGCTTCGGATGCATATTGTTGTTAAACCATTTGAAATCAAAAGATGAAGTAAATTAAAGTATTTTAATATTTTCTATCTAGATTCTAAATATAATTTTTATTTTTATTTTTGAATTTATTTGAATGGTTTTTTCTTTCTCCCACAAAAACTAGTATGTTGCTGAAAATGTCATTTTCAAAGAGTTACATTCTTTTCATAGAGCATAATTTTTTTTCTAAAATAGATATCAATGTGCTTCTTTTGAATTTAGTTTTGTAACATCCATACAGAGGGCATGCAATTGGTTTGATGACAATTTTATGATTATTGCATATTTTATTAATGTTTGAAGTTGACTAAACCATAATTTTGACATATCTCAACTACATAGCTTATAACTTGTCATGTATTTATCCAATTTAATTTTTATTTATTTTATAAAAAGATAACTTCAATACCTAGGGCATAGATATTTTTTAGAATTTTTTTTCTCTCATTTACTATTTTTCCATAAGCGTCAAACATAGAGGTAGACATGCGGTGAAATATCTATGTTTAGTAAAACTAAAAATACAAAGTCGTAATAAACTTAATATATATATTAACATTATAATTATTGGAAATATTTTTCTTAGTAGTACCTTACTACATAGATAGGTTTGTCAAATGGATTCATTTGATCTTCCAAAACATAAAGTCAAAGTGATTTTTTGTCAGCATTTTAATAGGTGTGAAGGACACTCCATTGTAGGTATGAATGAGGAGAATAGATGTTATATCAATATTTTTTTAATCTAAGAGGCTTTGAGATAACCATTTGTGATTAATTCCTTCAAATGGAACCTCTCAAGGCTTAAATCATCATATTTTATTAAAAATGTGTTATTTCAACAAAAATCAGCTTGTCTAAAAAAGTGTAACCCACTATTGTGGGGTCACCCACTCACTATCTTATTAATTTTGAAATGTCCTATAAGTCCTCCATTATATTTTTCCTCAATTATCAAATTATCCCTGTCCTATCTTAATTATCCTTCATTGATTCTCTAGGTATGCACAATTGAACTCCCCTATTTACAACATATCCTCATGTATGAAATAATCCAACCACTTGTTTTGGTAAACTAAAATAGGCTCCCTAAAGTCCTTGCATGGTTCTATAAAATCAGGATTTGTCTTATACAAAGTCTTCAATTCATCAAGTCCCAAAACTTCCACTCTCATCTATGTCAACAAATTCCTTCTTCTACTCAAAGCATAAACAACTTTATTTGACTATCCAGACCTATGTTTCAACACAAAAGTATAACTCTGCAAGAATCCAACCCATCTCATATGTCTCTGATGTAACTTACCTTGAATACTTAGATTTGCAATACTTTATGATCAGTATACAACACAATATCCTTCAACATCAAGTAATGTCTCTACTTCTTCAAATCTTGAACTATAGCATAGAATTCTTGACCATAAACTGAATATCTCTTCTTAGCATCATTCAACTTCACATTGTAAAAAGTAATAGGTCTACCTTCTTGACTCAATACTGCTCCAATTGCATTCCTACTTACATCACAATCAACTTAAAATACCTTAGTGAAATAAGATAAAGGCAATACCGGTTGTTCAATAACTTTCCTCTTTAATAAGTCAAAACTCTTATTTACTCCATGTGTCCATTTGAAATCCTTTTGATCCCCTATCATAGTTTTTTTCAAAGGATTACAAACTGAACTAAAATTTATGATAAAATTCTGGTAAAAACTAGCCAATCCATGAAAAGATCTAACTTCCCCAACACTCTCTGGTGTAGGCCATTCCAAAACTATTTTAACCTTCTTCGGATCCATCTTCAATCCTTCAGTTGAAATCATAAATCCAAGATACATTATTTAATCCTTCATGAAAGTACATTTCTTGATGTTATTCAACAACTCCTCTTCCTTCAATATCTACAATACTAGTTTTAGGTGTAACAAATGTTCTCTTTTGTTCTTACTGAAAATAAGAATATCAGCTAGGTACATAATTAAAAATTTACCCAAGAATTTCTTCAACACTTCATTCATTAACCTCATGAAAGTAATAAGTGCATTAGTTAAATTGAATGACATTTAATTAACCACTCATACAAACCTCCATTAGTCTTAAAATAAATCTTCCATTTGCCCCCTTCCCTGATTTTGATTAGATAATACTCAATCTTCAAGTCAATCTTAGTAAAATACCTTGCTCCACTCAAACAATCCATTATATCATCCATCCTAGGCAAAGGAGATATGTACTTCACTATATGATCTTATTAATATCTCTGGAATCAATACACATCCTCCATTCTCCATTCTTCTTAGGTTCTGATATTGTAGGTACTGCATACCCTACGATCTTATTAATATCTCTGGAATCAATACACATCCTCCATTCTCCATTCTTCTTAGGTTCCGATATTGTAGGTACTACACAAGGACTCAAACTTTCTCTGATCAAACCCTTCTGTAATAATTCTTGCACTTGTCTATTCAACTCCTCATTTTCTGTAGGTGTCATTCTATGTAGTGCTTTATTCGGTAATAAAATCCATACAATGACTAATGCTCCTAATAGGTGGTTATCCATCAGGTACCTTGTCTAAAATGATGTCCTTAAATATAACAGTAAATCACTTACCTCTGGTGGTTGTTCATCCACTATTCCCGAATCGGGTTTCCTAGGAATCAAAGCATAACACATACTTTCATTCTTTAAGCCATCCCAAAATTTCCTTCCTTCAACCAAGAAAACCCTTACTGTAGTACAATTCTCACTCTTAGGATCTTCTACCAAAGGTAACAAAACTTTCTACATCCCATTTTCTATTATAGTATACCTATTCAGTCCATGATCATGTATTTCTTGTCTATCATATTGCCAAGGTCTACCCAACAAGATATGACAACAATCCATTTACATAATATCACAAAGATCTTCATCGTGATAAGATCCAATTTTAAATTTCACAAGGCACTATTCACTTACCATAATCTTATGTTCATCCTTAACCCATGTGATCTAATATGGCTTAGGGCGCTTCTATCTTGGCAACTGCAACTTGGTAACTAACTCCTTTGATGCTAGGTTATCTAAACTCCCATTATCAATGATGACCTTACAACGTTTTCCTGTAACTTTACATCTTGTCTCAAGAACAAACTCTTCCTTAACATCGACTCTTGATCAAGTTCCTTATTACATAAGACCCTTCAGATTTATCTATCATGATTGTTCAAGAAAAATGATGATGTTACCTGTCAGGACAAGACAGGGCATCATTGGAGCAGCTCTCCCATGTGTCCACATCATCTGACCATCTCCCCTATTTCCTCCAAAATAACATGCACACAACACTTGGTTTTCAAACTTGACAACCCTAGCATTTTTCTACTTCACTCTCAAGATCAAAACTCCATTAATTATAGACAGCGAACAGAGAATAGCTGTAAATGTCACATACTGTTATGTTTCTCTGAAGATCTTCTATCATAGTTGAAACCTCTAGACCATAAAACTCTTTCAATGATTCATTTATGATTTCCAAATCTCATATCTATGGGCGAAACAAAAAGAATAAAACAATCACTTCTAATGATTTTCTAACATGGAATAAAAGGAGTTAACATTTATTCAAACAATAAGAAATACAGAATACAAACATAAAATAGATGAAAAGAATGAATAAATTTGCACTAGGCTTGTGCATATACTTTATGCAGATTTGTTTGTTGCGTGTACCACTTTACTGGTAGTCTGTTTCCTCCAAGATCATTAATAAATCCCAAATGCAGAGGCAGATGAATGTCTCCGATTAAGTGGGAAAGGAACATCAGACTCTCTGTCAGATTATCTGCCCAAAATATTCCACACCAATAAAACATCCTAAGTCATATCCCCCCAAAACAAACTTTGAATACGTAAGTGGAAAGAGATAAGTTAAACCAAAATAATAAAAAACATTATGAGAATTACATGTCACTCCAGTTGAGAAGTCTCCATAGGTAGCTAACTGAGCTGTGTAATTGTTGATAGCTCCTGTAACACACATGTCTTTTTCTCCCTTGTCATTATGGCAGTCCCCCGATTTCAGGCATTAAAAGCAATTGGCAAGGTCAGTCCACCTAATGTACAGACAGAGATTACATATATTTACATAAGCAAAGAGCTCAAGATTAGTTAAAAAAGAGACTTACGAGTGTAGTCATAGTTACAGACACCATGAGGATTGGCAAAGTGTAAACAATAAGACCAAGGATATATAGAACGAACTGTATCAGCCCATAAGCAGATTGAAGCCAGATCCCCTTCAGCGGAGCTTGGGAGCAATTTTTGTACTGCTTTTGCAGCTACTTCACTTAGAAGAGGCTGTTTTTATTGAATCCAAAAACAACATTCTCTTGATATTATAGATCATAAAAATCCCTTATTACTAAATGTATATTTCTGTATTCAATATTCATGTAAAACGTAATGATTTAGTAGTACCTGAGCTATCTTGCAGGTAATATGGTGCCCTGAAGTCCCCCACGACTGTGTTGCAGGTGGCTTGGCAAGAAATATGAGCAATAGTAGAAGCATCATAAAGCTCAAACAAGGGGAAAACCAAAACCTCTCCATAAGTGTTGTCTATACACTGCAGTATTCAGAGTTCCCAAGCTCTCTCTATATAAAAGAATTAAGACTATCTCATGTTTTTCTCATGGTGTTTGTTTGTATGTTGCTTAAAGTGTGAACATTGAGACATCACGTGGGACAGAAAAGTTAGTGGAAAATATTATTCACAGAACAACCTTATATTTTAATGGTATTTTTCTTAATGGATAAAAAGAAGATAACAATGAGCTTAAATCAGAACAGCTTTTATGGTATTTTTATATTGTCTGAATCATATAATCAAGCATCACAGAGTTTAAACTTTAATGTTATTTTTATATTACCCGAAGTATATAATCAAGCGCCAGACAAATTAAAACAACGTCTATTTACAAGCATTCAAAATGTTGTAACATATTTTTGTTTTTATAATTGGGTGCATACTGTAAATGTTATTTAAATGTCAATGGATTCTAGATGAAACATGAAACATGATGGAGGTCAATTTAATTCCACTCCAATTTGACAAAATGTATTCTCTCACAAAACTGTAATGTAAGGAAAATAGTTTATATTGCTCTCCTCTTTTCAGTGTGGGTGTGGGATATCAATTTTCCAATCTTTATTATAATATTATTTATAGAGTAACATTTTTTTTTTACTTTGTTTTAATATTATTTATGAAGGTGGCACATTTCTCTATCTTAACATCTATATTTTTGTATTTTTATATTTATTGAATTTAACTTTTATATTTTTAAATTTGATTTTTTCTAAAAATTAATAAATGTGTTCATTCTATATCTTCATCTTTTATTTAGTAGGGGAAGAGCAACAACAAGGGAACTTGTTCTAATTTCTACACACTTGACCCAACAAAGACTAATTTTAAAGGAGCCCCAAAATGATAATACAAGTGCCAGGACATTTCTCCATAAGTACTAGCATTTTTGAGTGAATGACTATTGGTGCATCTTTGAAATGGCCACTTTTGGACTCTTAATAGACCTTAATACCCAAAGGTGTCAACTCTCATATAAAGACAACTACAAAAAATTCATAGATCTCACTTATAATTTAAGCTCTACAGATATACCAAATTAGAATGTGTGGATATGGGGAACTGCTATTTATATTAACAAAAAGTTTAGAATTCTCTTCTCCAATAATTATTCTTTAAAAAGTTAACAAATTTGCCTTTAATTTTAATAGATATTAGATAAGAGATATTTAGCATCATTTGTGGGACATACCTGTCACGCCATCTTCGCTAGAACATGGGATGCTCTCCATCCCCTTTTAGTTAGTGGTGCTTGAAATTGTTAACGATATGAAGGGGAGACACTCAATTTTTTTTCCAAAAGTTTGCAAAAAGCTATATAAAAAAAATGATTTTCATTGGCTGATAGCCACTACCAGTACAACATTGTAGGTGATGGTCATATGAAAAGCTTCTCACAGTGAATGAAATGAATGAAAGATTTTAATGACGTCCACGAGGCCAAATAGCCTAAGGGACCACTGGATCATAGTCGTCAACTAACTCCAGATTCTTCACTAAATCAGACCTCATGTTGTGAATCTTGACAATCAAACTAGCGGTTTGGTTGATCTTATCCTCCTCGAATAGGCTGTGCATGTTGCATGCTCCCGAACTGATTCCGTACTGAATCTGGATGTCATCATAAGCGGTGCACTCAATGATAAAATGCCATTCAGTCTCAATCGCACCTGAAACGCATAACCTGTAGATCCTTTCTTCCCATTCCTCTTTTGGCCTTTTCCATCTACCTGTGTCGCATCTGAGGTGGTGAGAGCCCGTCCTTAATTGGGCCACAAGCAGTCTAGCTTTACCTTTAATAGTTGCTCCTAGATAAACCTTATCACCATGTTCCCCGGTTGGGTTGAACACTTTGATGTAATGAGCCTTTTTCTTGCCCATGTTATTAGTCCACATGGCAGTCCGAAATTTTTCTATGACAAATTTTTTATTTCCGCATTGGTGTTGGGGCATTGTTGTAACTTGATATTCCATTTACTCAACCACTTTATATTATGTTTCATCCAAGTTTTCTTTCTGCTGGCCAAGTCCTCATGCACCACAATTTTGGGCCATCGCTTGTTATCCATGTTTTCAAGTTTCTTTAAATAACTTATTAACTGAGTTATCACTACTGCTTACAACAGGAAACAACCTGCCTCTGCTAAGATAATTTCATATGGGATCGAGGGCTTGACTTTAAGGCTACTAGTGATTAAGTGCTTTTGAATCCTCTCCACCTGCCTCCACCCACATTTTGTCATGATGTCCCCCCAAACTTCGTAGCCATAAAGGATAACTGGCGTGACCAACAAGCCAAATAAAGTCTTCTTAGTTTTCCAGTCCCAAAGTTCAGCATTTCTGCATCTGTTCTGGAGCAGGTATGATGCTCTCCACCCTCCCTATATCCTTTTTGCTCTACAGGTCTCCCAACTGAGTCTATAGTGGAAGTCAATCCCCAAATATTTGTATTCTTTCACCATTTCAAACGGGCTGTCTTCAAAAATGAAGGAAACATGTTTTTCCTTCCTCTTCAAATAAAAAACCATTATTTTCATTTTGGTGATGTTCACTTGCATCCCCACCTCCTGACAAAAGTTCTCCAAAGCCCCTAACTAATCTCTTAGCCCTTGAGTAGTTTTAGAAATTAGAATAAGATCATCCGCATACAGAAGAAGCTTCACCACATACCCTGCTAAATGCACCCCTTCATCATCTATCTTATCTAACCATAATTCTAGTTTATCAATGTATAACCCAAACAAAGTGGGAGATAAAGGGCATCCTTGTTTAACACCAATGTCACTGCCAAAGCATTCAGACATACCCTCTTTAGTTCTGATTTTGGCCCTGACCTTCTCGTATAACCTATACACCGCAACTCTAAGAACCTCCAGGATACCTAAATCTTCCATTCTGCTCCATAACTTGTTTCTAGGAACCGTATCAAAAGCTTTCCTAAAGTCCACAAAACAACAAAAGGCTTCTCCTCCCTAGCTATCCCATACTTTTTCTATCAAGTGCCGAAGAGTGATGAAATGATCAATGGTAGAGTGTCTGGGCCTAAAACCTGCTTGCCCTTTGGCTCTTTTCCCTTCACTTTCAGCCTAGCTGCTGATTCTACATTCCACCATACTTCCAAAAAGTTTTCCGAAAAGCAGATTGACCATGATTGTTTGATAGTTAGATGGGTTGTTGATGTCCCCACTTTTGAAGAGAGGGATGACCATGCTAGTGGTCCATTCAGCCGGAAACCCCTCCTGAATAATGCTGTTGAAGACACTTGTGATGTGGGGCACAAGAAGATCAGCTCCCCATTTTAAAAATTCTGCCCGAAGCCTGTCAATGTCACTTGCCTTGCCACCAGCTAGTTTCTTTATCCCAAATTTGATGTCATCAACCAAAAACAGCTCCATCAAGGTATTCACAATGGGAGGAGAGTCCTCATGTGACCACTCATAGAGTGACTTGGCATACTCTAACCATTGCTTATCAATAATATTATTCACTACTTGTTTTTTCCTCTATTGGAGTTCCTTCCAGAAGTCTTTGGGATTGTGTTTGCCTAGATGTATTAACTCCCTTCTTCTCATATTAACATACTCCTCTTTTTTTGCTTGAATCAACTTGGTATAGAACTTCCTATTTTCTTTGCTCAGATCTTTCCATTTTATAACTCTCTTTGCTACCTTACATTCATTGTCATACCATGGGTTTGATGGAAACGTGTTCGCAACCCTCTTCCTATTGCAAGATCTTTCAGATGCCTTTAACGCCTTGTGTATGGTTAGAATCAGCAAACTACTATGCAAATGGTCCTCCTGTTTATTGTTCCTATCATTAGCTGAGGTATTATCTGTTTCTAGAAGTTGCTGTTTAAGGGCAGCACTGAATATGGCTTTGTTCTGCTGATTTATGAGTATTTTGCCTTTATTAATAGCTATCCTTTGCTTGTGTAAATCTTGTTTATCATGTTGGTTATTTGGGACAAAATCTAGTTTAATATAGAGGGGCATGTGATCAGATTTCATCTCTATAAGCTGTTTACCAACATCGAATTCTATCACTTTGGGAGTAAACTTTTGTGAGCAAATAGCATAATCCACCACACTTTGACCATTATAAGTTTTGCAAGTGATACCCCCGGAAGTTGGCCATAACTTCATGCTGTTACAGATAACCATGTCAAATAAACTACACAAGCCTAATAATTCTGCCCCAAAATGAGAAACATCCTCGTTGCCATCATGAGACATTCTTTTGTAAGGTTGATCCTCACCTTCGACCAGCCATAAAGAATTACTTTCGCCTTTTTCACCGTTGCTCAAATGTAAAGACTGATTGTTGGCTGTCCTTGCATTAAAATCTCCAACTACCATTATTTCACCTATGGTGTTGAATAGAGAAATATCTTTTTTTAATGACGCAAATGGATCTTCATTGTCTAAGTGTTGTTTTTTGTAAAATTTTAAATTCTTCGGAGCAAAATAATAGGCAGCCAATCTAAAAATAGTCTCATTCATTGTTAAACGCAACCATATGTATTGTTTATTTGGATCTTCCTTCTCCAATTTAACCACGTCATCCCATTGCTCTTTTATAAACACCGTGATACCGCCATGACCTTTACCTATTTCATTCCCACTATTCCAAACTGAAAATTTCTTGTAGCCATCAAAATCTGGAACCATACAACCATCATGCTCGTGTGTCTCCATAAGAATAATAATATCTTTCCCCTCTGCTATGGGCCCCAGCCTAGGACCTCTTCTCCAAGGATATCCTCTGCAGTTCCAACTAACTACGCACAAGTGGTCCTGTGAGGGCCCTATTTCCTATTTCTTATTTGTGAAACACTCATTGATTTGGGCTTTCCCATTTTTCAGCCATGCCCATTTTCCTTCATTTCTTGCAGATTTTAATTTCATCCATTCCTTCCTTTGCTCCTCTTGTTGAGCTAACGTAAGGTCTTCATCTAGATAGAATTGTGTCCCTCTGAGCAGCCCTCTGTTTCTTGTTTTATGGTTCCAAGTCTTCACTGTCCTATCTCCATTTTGGTTTGCATGTTTGAAATTTGTTCTTTGAGATTTTTATTCTCTTTTTCTATCTTGCTGGTATACTCTATGGCTTCAAAGACCTTGTTCTCCTCTTCCCAATTTCTTGACTCGATAATTTCCACCCTCTTTTTTAAGTCCATAAGCTCATCTATGTAGAGTTTTGAAGATCATAAAAGCGGTGTTCTAGTTGGGTTGTACTGCATTTTATTGTCTTGTAACTCTTCCCCATTGTCGTCTTTGCTTGCTGCCCTAGCTTCTAGTTGGTCTGACTGATTCTCATTTGATTTGACATTCTCGTTTACTCCCATCTGAACACTTAACCCTTCCTTTTCCCGCTCTATCTGTGCTGCCTGTCTCATATTAGACTGCAAGGACTTGTCCGGAATACCATTAATTCTTGGCAAAATCATTGCAAAACATTTTTTATTTGCTTGTTTAGCCTTACGGTTCTGCCTATGTCTTAGGATACCCTTGTACTATTTTGCATTTACCAATACCAGCCTCTCACCTGTCTTGTCTGTCTGCTTGAGAAAATATGACATAATCAATTCCCAAATCCCTGCCATACCTTCTAACGTTGTTAAATATTGAGGTGCCAACGGTCCGCCTGTAACTTGATTCCAACCCCACTGATGTAGAAAGTTTATGAGTGGGCCCGTCAGTTGAGTTTGAAAATTCCAGTTGACTCCACCCCTATCCCCACAAACTGGGTACAAAGTGTTGTTTCCATTAGCCAAAATGGACCCCCTCATGCTGGACCCATGACATACCAAGGAGAGGTTTTTATCTATCTCTCCGGGGCTGGGCCCCATACTATTTTTGAAAAATATTATATACTGCTGCCTTGTTTTGTTTTATGTCAGTATATATATTGCAGGTTTTGTTTTGTTTGTGTGCCTGTATATATATTGCTGATTTTGTTTGATATGTCTCCCCTTTTTATAATAAAAATGCAGGAAAGAAATGATAAAATGATGAATAGAAGACAAGGAGGAAATATCTGAGGCCCACCTCTCCACTGTGTAGGGCAGACAATGTCCTCATTTTGTGTCCCTGATTGCAGCCCGTGTCTTCCTGCCTCTGCTACCCGGTTATAGCCTGCTGCTATCCCCGCTTCCTGCTTTCACGTGCCTTCCCGTGTCTTCAGCCTGTCCTCCCGTGTGCTAGACCCTGCTACTCCCGCTGGCTGCTAGTCCCTGCTACTCCCGCCTGCTGCTAGTCCATGAAATTTTATCTGTATTATGCAGGCAAACTTCGAATAGTCACTCAACGTCGGCGGTAGAGAAAGAGGCGGTGGCCGTGGCAGCGTCGTCGATGTCGTCAGAGTCGCTGTAGTATTGATGTTTGCAGAGGACGCAAAGAAACTGAAGACGCAATAATTCTCGCATTGTATGCGCAGAATTTTAGGTAGAATAAAGTAAAATCTTCGCCACTTTGGACGAACGTGAGGGAATATATAATCTACATGCAGACAAAGTCGATATTGCTACATCAACGGTTATGCTTATCATGATCCTACCATGCTCTGACGCTGATCATCAGACAATAGAGGAGATTCCATAAATTTTTGCCTTGCTCTTAACGCATACAGGAAGTTGTACCACCTTTAAGTTATTTAAATGTAATTTAAAACTGTTTTACCTTAGCCTTGGGGCCTGCAGAAATGGTACAGGCTTTGCGTGTGTTTTATCCTTTTCCAAGTTTGAAGATTTTGATTTGACATGTGTATACATGCTTCACATCTTCTTCCTACTTTTAAATGGCGCAGCTATCTTTCTGATAGAATGCACCACAAATGAAAAAAATGACTTCTTCATATCTGCCAAAATGCAGAGTTTTTTTTTTGAAATTTGTTGGTTGTTTTCGATCCAGAATATACAGATGAAGAAGAACAGATCTTGAATTTTTGGTAAAAATCTGCTGCGTTTTCCAATTTCCCAAAATTGTACGGCCGTGCATTCCTTCGGGAGGATAGCTGCGTCCCTTTTAAATTAAGGGGCCCTTCAACTTCTACGACTCCCTTTTATAGTTATCATTTTAAGACATGTCAAAGGGGTGTGAAAGCCCCTTTTCTAACACCACTCATGTTTTTCCTTTTTGAAAAATGTTTGTCATTGTGGCATCTCTTAGTTACATTATCCATATAACTATCCTTTAGGCTCTCATCCATGTGAGGAGTTTTATTTTAAAGTGTTTTAGTGTAGTATTCAGTAAATTGATGAGTTAAAGGAGTTCTAGAATGATTGGTTCATAAGTTGCAATATTTGTTGAAGGTTTTACAAATAGGGTACAAAGCTAAGTGGGCTTAATCTTCGAAGAAACTCTATGGCTAGGTGTGCTTGAGTTTGAGTAATATTAGAATGGGTGAGCTCTGTAAAAGGCTTCATGCTTCACCCCTGTGAACATCACCTAGATGCAACTAGTGCTATGTGATCAATTCATTCTCATGAGACACCGGTTCTTGTGAGCCACTACTCATGAAACATATGTTGAAATGAGTTTGACTCAAAAACTATAGAGTTGACTCCTAATAGCAATATGACAATTGTATACTTCTCTTTTGCAAATAACAAAATCAACAAAATAAATACTAATTAGAAGAAAAAAGAGTAGAAAGAAGGGAGCGAATAATGTCTCTTAAAACTTTAATCCTAGATATGTTGTTTTTTGTCACTTTTGTTGAGGCAGCCACATTAGGGTTTCAAGATTAGACTAAAGGTGAAATTAGGAATTTCGAAGGGTTTTAAGTAAGGAAGAAGGCACACAATACACTTTTGAAATAGAAATAATAAAGAATGATGTAGAGAATGGAGAGTTGTCTATAAAGAATGTTTTCAACCCAACATTAGAAAATGGTAGCAAGGAGTTCAATTCAAAGGAAGAATAAAATGGCGAGGAAACAGGTAAAGCATTTGATTTATGATCTTCCAGTATGTTATGGATTGTATAATGAGTGTAACACAAATCTGTTATTTTGTTCTTTTTAAGAAGCATTTATTTGTAATCAATGTGTTTTAATGAATACATGGTATACTGAAAGTTTAATATTTTGAAATATAGAAGGAAGAAAACATAATGTTTTCATATAAGATTATTTAGATATATGATATATGCATATATAAACAATAAATAAAAAAAAAAAATTATAAGATATAATAATCAAATACATATAAATGTTAGAATCTAATAAACAAAAAAATTATAATCAAAAGAGACATACAACTCATAGAAAATTGAATACCATAAATGACATTGTAATTAAGCAGAAATATGAAAAGTAATCCCTAATCTGAATTGATGTGTGACAATGATATACTCAAATTCACTGATTTATGTCAGTCTTGTAAACACGGAGCCTATTCTTCAGATATTAAAGAAGAAGAACAGCAATGGCAAGTCTGAGCACATCATGAGAATTCTCATTCTCTGGCATGCAATTACTTCTTGCATTTTGGCGGTCTCCACAAAGTAAAGTAATATTTCTATGGCTTCTCAAAGCTCTTCTACAAAATTGTCTTTTTCAGAAATTGAACTTACATAGGTACGGGCTTTGAGGGCGTTTTATACTTTTCCAAGTTTGAAGTTTTTGATTTGACATGTAGGCACTCGCCTGATACACATTCCTCATATCTTCTTCCTATTTTAAAATTAAGACCATTCAAATTCTAAGCTTTTAGTTGTGGCTATTTCTTAAATTTTAAAAAAAATTCGTATCTTGAAAGAACATTCTATTGTAATGTATATTTTTTCAATTAAAATTTTTTCATACAAAATATTATTGTTGTAAAAATACAAATCAGCATAATTCAATATATTTTCATTAATTTTTTACATTTTTATAACATTGTAGAGACAGATTATGAAGATCAAACTAATGAAAATCACACGAAAATTGTGATATACAAAATTAGATTTTTATACAAAGTATATGATAGTGCACTATTTTATATGAAGAATAAAAGCTTCCCAAATTCTACACTTCCTTTTTATAATTATCATTTTAAAATATGTAAAATAAGTGCCAAAGCTCTTTTCAAACATTCTGCTTTTCCTTTTTCTAAAAAGTTTGATATAATGTCATCTCTTAATTAGGTTAAACTATGCTTTATGCGGAGATCCTCAACTCAGATCCATGTAAGAAGCTATTTTTTATATTTTTTTGCTGTGTAGTTATATTTAGTTGATTTGATTATAAGAAAGGAAAAGAAAAGAAAAGAAAGAAACTTTTTATTTCATATCAGCTATGTGTTTTAAAGTTTACATAGTAATATGAAATAGTATGATGAAGGTAATATAAGACTATCTTATATTTTTTTAGAAAGACATCTAACTGTACTACTTTATCCCTTTAAAATTTAAACTTGTAACCTAAAATTTTCAAAGTAAATTTAAAAAGATCCCTCCTGGGTTGCCACTTACAACTTACAATTATAGCTTCGGGATTAAATCTGGTTAAGTTTTTCTCTTCTTTTTATTAAGCAGATGGAAACTATTCAGCAAACAGAATTATACCACGGAATATGCTTCTCCTCTAATTTGTCTACTCTTTAAAAAAATTGTAAATCGTGCATTCTTTTTATTTGAATTGATTGTGCAACAATGAGATACATTTTAGTAAAATATTTTTCTTTCCATTTCTATTAAATCTTGCATTTCTCTTACCGGAATGACAGTCTTGTTGGATTAAATATTCTCCAAATCTTAAAAAACCAGAACGTCAGTTGTTGGATTCCCTTTACCTATTTTTTTAATGGAACTCTGTGCACGATATACAAATTATGTTACATATTTGCATTTATGTTATTTAGCTTTTCAAAGCGATTTTAGAAAATGGTAGTCTTTTATCAATTCATGGGTAGACTCTTGGAAAAAGAAGTGGTACAAGAATTTTGACATACTAAACGATTCTTGATTCTTTATGAATTCATCTTGGTATCAAGAAATAGATTGTACATAATGTTCATTTATAATTAATTTTTTGAATTTTAATTATTAAACAAACCAACCTTCTATGCAGTTGAGTGAAAACAAATAATCACACATTTTAAAAAATTGGAACATAAATATTGCCACACAACTCAACCAAATTACACCACATAGATATTTCCTTCTTAGTAAGAGAATAATGTAAATATTACTATATAATCAAATTTTAAAAACAAGGGATTTTTTTTCCAACTGACACATAATCAGTTGTGTGATGCCTAAATTATTTATTTTAGACATCATACGAAAAGGATTATATTGGTCCATAAATATTGAATTCAAGAATATGCCACAATAATACAAATTCTTCAATCATAAAAATAAAGAAAGACTCGCTGTTTACTCATACATTAAAATTCGCAATCCGATACAATGAATGGAGGGAGGAAGGGAAGAATTAAAAACTGAAATCACGGAATACATAGCTAAGCAAGGTTTTATTAATTGTATGAAGAAAGAAGAATAAAGAATGGAACGTTGAATTGCACCGCCCCTTCTCTCTCAGGCTAAGCCAAGATGAGAGACATAATAATAAGGAAGGCTAACAGCAAGGCCAACACATTCTTTATATCTGACACGTGTCCTGCGCTGGTAGGCGGTGGCGCAGTCTCACTCTCAGTTGAGGGAGATGGAGATGGAGCGGCGGCAGGAGTGAATGTGAAATTGCCTGCTGAAACGTCTCCTCCGCTGTTGCTACTTTTCGGTGAGGGAGAAGTGGTGGGAGTGGGAGTGGGAGCGGAAGAAGTACCGGCTGAAACGGTGACTTCCACCTTCATACCTGCATCGCAGTGACCGGGAACTCCACAGATGAAATACCTTGTCCCCGCGCTGGACAGTGAAATCCTCTCATTTCCCATTCCGAACACCTGTATAGGATTACTTGTGTCGCACGAATCATAAGCCGACTTCTGCACCTCCAACACGTTATGCAATTCTTCTTCATAGTAGAAGACTGTTCACAACAAAATTGATTAAAACATCATTAAATTACAATTAAAATGGAATCCACACAGAAGCGTAGTAAGATGTTTACACAAGGTGTCGCCCACGTGGAACGTTTTGGTGGAAGCCCAGGCATTATAATCTACGCTCAAGTCCCAGTAAGAGGTGTCGCCCACAGTGTACTGAGTGGCCTCCGCTGATTGAAATGACGAGCACAAAACCAACACCAGAGCCGCCATTGCTGCAATCTTCCCAAGGGCCATTCTCGCAAAGCTTAGCAGTTTCGCAAATATTTTTATAATTCAATGCCTAGTCTCTTCTTTCTCGTTTGTGTGGAAAGTGGAAAGAAGAGGTGTGCGTAGAATGGAGGAGAAGAGATGAATTTATAGAGCGGTGGAGATCAATTTGGAGTGTTTTTTCCTTTTTAAAAAATACACCCTTTTCATGCAACTTCATAATAAAACATAAATCTTAAAATACTCCGTTTGCATGCAACTTCATAATAAAAGATAAATCTGTGCTTTTTCTTAATACAGCTGACAGTGGACTTATTATGTTTGACATTAAATTAGAAGTCATAATACTGTTTTTTAACATTTTAGATTTTTTAAAATAAGAATGGAAATTCTCTACCTAAGATATACCATTTTTAAAGAAGTCGAGAGTGGGGTGGTGAACTATTTGTTTAGAGCGCAGTTATAAACCTCTCCCTATATAACTGCATGTCGCCCATAAATCCGTTTAACAAAAGCTAGTGGTTTAAACTGCAGTTATATTATATTATATTGTTTTTATATTTTTATTTATTATTTATTATTATCTTTATTTATTAATTTTTAAATTTTTTATAAAAAAATTCATATTTTCCATAAGTAATTCTAGCGTCATTTAATTTTCTTTTTGTTTCTAGAGATTAATTTATTATTTACTTTCATTTTTATTTCGTATTATTTTTTTTCATTTTTGTTTTATATTAGTTTTTTCTTATTAGTTTAAGCTTTTAGTTTTTTTCCCTTAATTTGTTCATGTTTGTTCATTTTTATTTTTATTATATAATAATACATATCTATATTATTATATTATATTATATCATTATGTATCTAAAATTATATAAAATAATTATTATATAATTTATATTTACTTTATATAAATTATAAAATATATAGGTGATGTAAGTGGAAGATAGCTATAAATAATTGAGATGATGTATTCTATTATTGGGAAATAATTGAGTATCTAGAAAATTATATTAACAATAGAAATCTACATAATTATAGAGGTAACAATTGACAAACTAATGTGCCACATCAAAATTTGACCTTCTAAAACCTAGTCTGAAAGATTAGGCAAAACAAGTTGAGCCCAAGTTACTACATCAAAAAGCATCCAAAAACATCAATTCCATCCCCAGAGGACAAGTGATATTGACCATTGAAAACCAACCACATCTCAAAGAAAAAGTCACAAAAATTATCTATAGAGGCCACCACTAGAGAGCATTCAAAGTCTACCATCAAAAACCAACCAACTCCTTAAGGATAAAAACAAAAACACAAAAACTGAATGAAGGACAATGCATCCATCACTCTACTTCCAAGTAAAATTCATCAAACCATACCCAAGCGAAGCGGTCCACCCACTCCAAGCTATTCTCGGTGTCAATGCCAAACATCCTTCTCAAAAAGTTGAAGGGAAATTGGGCATCTTAGAAAAACAATATGAGATCAGTATGCACATCTAGTACCTATTTTTTCTTCACAAACAAATGAAAAAATGTCGATCTAAAACTGTGCTACTATGTCATAAAGCAGAAATAGACACAATTTATTTCCCACAATTAAAACCTTAAAGGACAGTGTTTGCAATTTTAAAGATCTTATCAAATCAAGCTATTTTAGCAACATGCATACACTAAGATTCAATAAATAATAAATCAATAAATAAAAAGAACAAGACGAAAGATTAAGCACAAAATTTACGTGGGGGAAAACCTTTTTTGGTAGAAAATCCCACACTCCAAAACTAGAGAGCCATTGTATTTTCAACAATAGAATATAATTACAATAGAATCTTCAAGCTCTAATCCTTTACATAGAGATTTGCATCTTGCTCCATCATGGAGAAAATCTGAC